>PVLA01005657.1:19134-141353 GCA_004027455.1 Hydrochoerus hydrochaeris
CTTTGTGAGGACTGGTTGTGAAATTTTACCTTCTGTGAGTAGTATGAGAGAGTTTATACAGAGGCTTTAAATGGGAGAGCTCATGGAGGAGGATTTGCGGGGTTCCTGTGAGACAACTGCCCTGAGACACTGGACAGGCAGCCAAAGACAGGCAACTAGGACACATATGTTACACCACCGGCCGCCTAAGACAGGCACAAGACCTATTGCCGTCCTGCAGGCCCATGATGGGTAAGGCCTGGTTGGGTTCATATGAAGAGTCCTTGACCTAAGACAGGCGCTGTTCTCACAGGGACTGCCATACTCCCATAAGTGATAAGGAAACAATGTAGGGAGCAGCATAATAGCCTCACACATCTCTTCCTCCTGCAGGCATCCAGGTGCATCGGCTTACATTTCCCAAGCTAACTAAGTAACAAGATTGAGATGTTACAAAGGTGAAAAGAGTTAATTAACACCTACTGAGCTTGGGGCCGCTTCCTGCTTGGGGTTGAGGTTAAAACCTATTGTTTAGGATTATCCCTGCCTGGCCCTAAACCTGGGGCGCTTCCTGCTTGGGGCTGGGGGTTGCTGCCAAGGTTAGCATATATATATTCCAGCTTCTAAAAAATAAAGCGGATTCAGATTCACTCACAGACTGGTGTGCAGTGTTTGCTGTCTCTCACTTGCCGACTCCCTGTCCACCTTTGGGAAACCCTAGCCCTGCCGCAGCTGGACTCCAGCACTTTAAAAATAGATCATTCTGGTAATAACGATATCTTAAAAACATTGAATTTCCTCATCCATAAATACAGTACAATCTCAGTAAATTTAAGTCTTCTTTGAATTTTCTTTAGTGCTTTGTGTTTATATCATTTCAGAATAGCAAATAGGTTTTTAAGGTACATATTATTAAAAGAGACTAAATTCAATAGGCTTAGAACATGACCTAAAGAATTATTACATAAAAAAGAGGACTGGTTGATCTACCTAGTTCATTGAGATCAAAGACAGTCTGATTCATCAAAGAGGCTGAAATTAAAAGAGATTGGAGGGAAAAAAAAAAAGGAAATATCAACAAAACCGATGAAGAAAGAAGACATTTACATAAGAGGTCATAGTCAAATGTGTCAAATGCTAGTAGCCATGTAAAATGAGAAGTGAAAGTTGAACTTCAGATGCTGATCTTGACCAGGACACTGCGGGTGGGGTTGCTGAGAAACCCTTGAGTGAGTTAAGAGAGAATAAGAGGGCTGGGGATTTAGTTCAGCAGTAAAGCACCGACCTGGAAAGTGTAAGGTCCTGAGTTCAATCACCTGGAGAGAGAGAAACAGAGAGAGAGAGAGAGAGAGAGAGAGAATACAAGTGGAAAATTTGAGAACTTTGCTGAAAAGGAAGCAAACAATTAAGATGTAGGTATAGAGTTACGAAAAACATCAATAAAAGATGTGTGAGAGTATTACAGCTACAAAAAATCATGTGTGTACACTAATGAAAATGATAGAGGGGAACATTCAAGTGGAAGAAAGGAAGGAAGGACAATTCCATTAGTAATGGTTTTAAATATGAAAGAACATGTACTTCAGGGCAACAGTAAAGGAATGACTACAGTAGACATTGCCAGTGTCCATCCATTAGAGTGATAGCGGGAGATGCCAGCAAGCAAGCCCAGTCTGGGACCCAGCACCATGCCCAGGCTGCTGCTGGATTGGGAACAACCAGACCCAAGCCTCTCCCCATGAGTCAGCACCATTCATAGACTGAAGAGAGAGAGAACAAAACCACACCAGCAAGCAAGCCCAGTCTGGGCACCAATGCCATGCCTGGGCCACTGCCAGACTGGAAATATCCAGATCCCAACTCCTTCCAGTTAACAGCTGGCAAACAGGAAGTAGCAATCCCCGCCCCCCTCGGGCCCCCTCATAAACAACTAGTTTATCTAGAGAAACATAGGCTGTGATGATAGCTATCAAGGTGAAATGCAGTTGGGTACCTGTGGTGCTTTGGTGTACCAAAAAGAAAAAAGAAAAGGGGTTTTAAAATCTGCATAAGATTGTCTTGCTTTTCAGTTCAGATCCTCAGAATTAAATGTCCAGTCTCACTTGTTCTAACTTTGTTGCCTGATGAAACGACAGACCTTGAGACCAGGAGAAGCCTAGCAAAGAGTAGCACTCTTGCATTTTTGAATGACCTCTGGACCTTTGTCTGCCCTTTTGCATGTGCACCACAAAGCTGTCTATAAGCCTCTAGATTCAGGTGCTTCCTCGGTGCCCTGCCCCCACTCTTTTGAGGACCTTCCTCTGTAGTTTCTAATAAACCACATCTGGTATGGTATAATGCCAGGGCTAATCTCCTGAAAGGATGAGAAAGAGAGATCATTGCATACTGCATGCCCCACTGCTCACAGTCAAGTCAGTGTCAGTGTTTGTCACCCTCAGAACAAGACCCAGAGGGAGAAGGCTGGTTATACCATGACAAGACTCACCTTCCTGGTGTGCTGTGAGTCGATTTGATGGTAGGAGTACATATGGTTGATGAGGTACAGTATGTGTGGTTGGTCGCCTTGTGGTCTCCCTACATTGGTGTCCATTTAGTGTTTTCTCACATTGACTCTGGGTTTGGCAACAGTAGCAAACTTAAAATGGGAGCTTGAAGTCAAATATTTTTTACCTTCTCTTGGATCCTACCACAACTAAAAGAAATGCCAGGGCTAATCTCCTGAAAGGATGAGAAAGAGAGATCATTGCATACTGCATGCCCCAGCTGCCCTGCCTGTTGCTTGTAGAGACTTGAGGAAATCTAGCCAACAGCAGCAGAACCACACAACCCAGTTGCAAAGCTATTCAAATAATGAAGGTAGTTATTTAAGCCACTTACATTTTGGGTGTTATGAAGCATTAATTACTAATATAGTGACCATTTGCCCTAAACCCAATGACTATAGAGAGTGGAAAATGGAAATGATGGGTGGTTGGTACAACATCCATTCATCTGCTGGTGGACATATAGGCCATTTATGGTTTATGTCTAGATATTCCCAACCCCAAAGCCTCATATGTTCATAGGTGGAGCTATTGGAAGGTGATTGGATTATGGGGTCTCATAGCTGACTTGCTATTAGGAGGTGGATGTGGTTGGAAGAGGTAGGTCATTGGGGGTGTGGCCTGGGTCTGTTTCTTCCTCACTGTCCCCTTGATCCCTTTCTCCGGCTCTTGCACTCATGTCATGGACTGTTTCTAGTCTTCCATGACTCTCTGCTGTGGCATCCTGCCTTGGAGCCAGCTACCTATTGACTAAAACATCTACAACTATGAACAAAAATAAACCTTTCCTGCTGTAAATTGTGGATTTCAGGTACTGTGTTCCAGTGATGAGAAAGTAAGCAGATTTTGGTACCAAAGAAGTGGGCTCTTTGCTGTGACTCTACCTGATCACATGGTTTAGAAGCCTTTGGAACTGGCTTGCAGGAGTTTGGAAAGGTTTTGAGATGCCAGCTGGAGAAGCACCCCTAATATGCTGTGAACTGAGCATGGTGGGAAGCTTCGATCAGAGCTCAGAAGCCCAGAATGCTGATAGAAATGCACCCAGTAAAGACAAGGCTCAGGAGTTTCAGTTGGAAAAAAGTATTATAGCTAAATTAGGCAGAAACATTGTAGGCAGACAGGGTGGGCCCTCAGGGAGTCAATGCTGAAGATGAGAACCTAGAAGAATGTGGCTGGAGGCACATCTAAAGAAGATTAGAGTCAAAATGGCCAGATTTATATATTTTACTAAGGGATAAATAGGGGAGTTTGACCCTTTGATACTTCTCATATCTCATTAGGGATGGACTATCCTCTCCTAGGCACTGAGACTAAGACAAAAACTAAGACTATGGCTAAGGCTAAGACTAAGGCTATAAAGTCTAAAAACTAAGACTGACTACAAATTATAAACCAAAGTTAATCTATATGCCCTTGCAACTTGCCTAAGCATTTTTTTTTTTGTATTGGCAATCGAACTCGGCACCTTGTGCTTGCCAGCCAGGCACTTATGCAGCTAAGCTACATCCCTGGCAGCATCTTTACTTGTAATCCTATTGGTTGATCCTAGTTTTGTACCCACCTCTTGATTTTGCTCTAGAAAGCCTCCCCTGTAAAGTGGAGTATGCGGGAACCACTTTCGGTCACATTCTGTCTCTTGCAGGAGCTGTCTCTCAATAAAATTTCCTACTCCTAAGCTCCGTCGTTTCTCAAAATTCATTCTTTGATTTTAGGAACCCCAAATTTGGCACATTGTGATATAGGGGAATAAAACTCCCAACCCTCTATATGTCCAGTACAAGTTCATGTTCTCTAAATTTGAAAAATGAATTTTAGAAACAATGCAGGTTAAAAGCAGAATTTATTTATTGAGACATAGAAAGCTTCTGTCAGAGAGAGAGAGAGAGAGAGAGAGAGAGAGAGAGAGAAATCTCCAGTGGGTTTCCAAGAACTCTGTCTTTTCTAGGGTCTTTTAGAGTAAAATCATGAGGTGAGAAGGGTCCAAGGTGGGGAAATACAGTGACCCAATGCAACTCCTGAAGTTCTTGGGGTTAAGGACTGTGAGAGGATGAGAAAAATAAAAAAGAGACAAAGCTGAGGTCAGGTGGAGCCCTTACTCTCCTGATGGGAGGAAAGGTAACTGCTCAACCAATGCAGTATGCTTATTTATATACTGGGAAAGATGATGTCAGTTTTAGCCCCTTGGCCTAGCAACCCATTGCTTGCACTGTCTAGGAGCTTGGTGTTTTTCTAGGCTGTAGCAGCTTTTTCACTTGACTGACCAGAGAACTCTTTGTTTTCTGGTAGGAACACCTCTGGTTCAAGTCCTAGGTCAATTTCCAGTTTCCACGGCTCCCCACAGGGAAAATAGAACTTGCAAGGTAGGCATAAAGTGGGACAGAACTGTGGTCAACCGATAAGATTAATTGCTCTGGTAAAATTGATTAAATCAGGAAGAAATGGGGAAGCGAGTCAGGTAGTAAGTGGGTATGCTTAACCTCAGTGACTCTTCCTGTAGAGGGTTGGGATGGTGACTCCTTGACTTCCTTAGGGTGATAAAGAACTATTTGGATTGTCAATCCCTAGGGTGTGAGTGTATTTGCTTTGCATTTTGTCTTAAGATCTGGCCCACAGAAGAGGTGTCTGTCTCCTCCAAGGTCAAAGACATCTGGTCTTCTCCTGGCTCCCTCAAAGCCCTAACCCTGTCTGACTGCCTATAATATTTCTAACTAACTCAGCTTCCTGTAACAATTGGACATCTAGTAGGTTGTGAGTTATAATCATTTGGAAGTCCTATAACAAAAGGACTTCATTGGTAGTTGGACCCAAGATGGTATTCTCTGACAGAAAATTTATCTGCATTTTGCTTGTGTCCAGAGACATTATAGGAGGCTGCAACCAATGGTGGCACACTAAATTTCTCTGGCAGAAGAAATTTCAAGGCAATTTAAAGTTGAGGCCATGGCATACATAGGTACTATCAGAGGCTTTTAAGCAGCTTTACACTGAAAAACAAGAGCAAAGGGCACAATTAAGTGTTTGGAAAAGTGTTGAGTTTCATCAGCAAGGAAGCACCTGTACAATTCGAGCCTGCAAACATAGAGCAGAGGAGAGCTTGGTGAATGAACAAATTTGCTTTAAAAAGAAGCCCAAGTTCCTTAACAGGACAATAGAAAAAATGCCCTGATATAATGTGAGGAACCAGTAAGGCTTCACCTTCTCAGAATTGCAAGAGAGTCTTTGCTTTGAGAAGAAAGTCCCAGGGCGCCATGCTCCAGAAGGCTGCCACTTAGGGAATTTGTTCCTTGCCATTCAGCTCCTAGCACTCTTATCATCCAGGCCCTCAGAGACCCCTAGAAGCCATGATAGCAGGAAGCCTGGCCATAGCTACAGCTAACAACAGACTGTCTGTGATGCTGCTTTGAGATGTGATCAGAATATGCAGAATGCAAGATTTGTAGGGGCAGGGAGCCTTCCACACAGATTTCAAAAACAGGCTTGGGATATCAGGCAGTGTGCTCCTGAGGGGGCAGTGTGGGAAGTTGTGAGGGTGAAACCAAAAATACAGTGCAAATTTCTGACTGTTGGAAAACCCAGAAACATGGACTGAGGAAGGCTGCAAGGGGTGAGCAAAACTGGTGAGAGAGGCCATGAGGGCCACAATCACAATGCTGGAGGACCAGAGCCCCTAAGCCCCTGGAGTTCATATGCTGCCACAGATTGCCCCAGTTGCCACATGTGGACTAAAGAATTTGTTACCCTCTGCTGGGTGTTGATTTTGCTTTGGTCCCATTCTTTTCTATTCCCCCATTTCTCCCTTTTGGAATGGAAATATTTTGTTGTTATCAGTACCTGGATCGAACTCACGACTGCTTGCTTGCGAGGCAGGCACTTATGCCACTGAGCTAAATCCCCAGCCCCCAGAGGTAACTTTGCACTTACAATGCTGCAACTCTTAGGACTTTGGCAAATCTTAAGAGATGGACTAAACACATTTTGCATAGTGATATGCAGGTGTCTTCTGCAGGCAAGGCTTGTATCTGTATATTCTCCCAAAACTTCATGTGCTTGTGGGTGGGGCTTTTGGAAGGTGACTGGATTATGGGAGTCCATGGCTGATTTGCTGTTAGAAGTGGTGGGCCACTAGACGTATGGCCTAAATCCATTTCTTTCCTGCTCCTCCTTTGATCTCTCTCTTCTTCCTGCTGCCATGCCAGAAGTTAATTCTCCTTTCATGACTCATGCTGTTCTCCTTTGGAGCCAGCAGACAAGGGACTGAAACTTCTACAAACTGCAAGCCAAAATAAACCTTTCCTCCTTTAAATTGTGGATGTTGGATATTGTGCCTCTGTGACAAGTAACCAAGACACCAAGATTTAGCTATTATAAATTGTGCTGCCTTAAAAATGGGTATTCATGGGCTGGGGATTTAGCTCAGTGGCATAAGCACCTGCCTGGCAAGTGCAAGGTGGTGAGTTCGATCCCTGGTACAAAAAAAAAAAAAAAAAAAAGGGTATTCATGTATGCCTACAATATGATGACTTCAACTGTTTCAGGAAGTTACCTAGAAAACCTATTTATACATATTGGAGTACTACTCTGTCATAAACTTGAGACATTCAAAGGTAAATGGATATAACTTGAGGGCACATTACAAATCACACAAACTTAAGTATCATGTGGTTTCTCCTCTATAATATATGTATCATATATATTCTCATTCAAATGGATGAGGGAGCAAGAGATAGGAGGGAGAGAAAGGAGAAAGGGAAAGAAGATGAATAAAAAAAAATTATGAAAACACAACTTTTGCAAATGGGAAAGGGCCCAAGAGTTGGAGGAAGTGGGGAGGGAGGAGAGGAATGAGATGGAAAGAAAAAACAACTATGCATTATGTACATGTATCAACTGCCCACAATAAATGTAATCATTATGCACTGCAAACATGTACTAGTCAAAAACATTGTAAGAAGAAAGAAAAAGTCATGAGAACTAAAAGTTATGGCAGTAGTTTCTTTAAAGATGAGAGGAGGAAGTTCTTTGAATCGGATCCAAGACCTAGAAATTTACCTTAAATTTATGATCTTAAAAATGTGTTGAGTTTATTCTCCAGATACTAACAAATGTCCAGGCACTTTCACATTCCAGTTTCTTTGCACTTGTTCTGTGAAAGCAAACGACGTAAGTAAGGCTTTCTATCATAGTCAGGAGATTGCAAGAGGAATGTACTCGCACCTAGCAAAGGTCAAACCACAGAATGTTCTAATAAACTCGAATAAACAACTGTAGTCAGTATTCAGGCCAACTCAGTCTACCCAAATTCTTTGTTTCCAAAATAAATGCTATTTCCTTTACCTATATATATATATATTTTTTATAACATCTCAACACACTTTGCCAGCTTTGTTAACTTGTAAGAAATACAATTTTCAGAGCTGGAGGTGTAGCTCAGTGGTGGTGCACTTGCCCAGCATATAAAAGGCCCTAGGTTTGATCTCCCAGCACTGGAAAAATAATTTTAAAGACCTTCCTAACTTTCCTTAGAAACACATAGATGTGACATCAAATCAAACATTTTCAGGGTATATAAACCAATTGTACCATACCACTTACATCACATCTCTAAAATGTTTAGGTGACAAGTACCCAGTTAACAAGTATATATGCAAACTGTTTTCTTCAACTGACAAAGTAATATTCACACAGGGAAAAAAAATTGAATAGCACAAATACAAGATGACAATAGAAGATGACAAGTTTATTATTACATAACTCCCAATATGTATTGCAGAAGGCAGTGGTTGAGGATATAACTTAGCTAATGAACTTTTCTTCCAATTGAAAATAGTCAGCATTACCTTGAGCCATTGCTGGCTGCCTTTGCTCACTTTTAAACCTGTTTCTTTCTCTGTTGCCAGCTCTCTTGCTTTCAAAACAGCCTGGGCTGGGTCTCTGCTGAGTTGTCCTGTCCAAACTCTACTGTGCTTCCTACACTTAAGGAACTTTTTGCAACTCTTACAAACTTAAATGGTAGACCGTGGACTGGGAGTATTGCAGACCCCATTTAGCCCTAATCAGTATCCCCAAGTGATTATTTTCACTCTTAAAATTATTTTTACTGTCATTTCAGCTTATCATCTTTACACTCAGCTATAAACTGAGGTATGGCAGTGTGTTTATTTTCATCAGTTAAACAGCCAGGAAGAAAAAAAAAAATACTTCACAGAGTATTATCTGTCCTACAGTGTACATACAGAAGCAGGAACAGAGGAGGAATGTGGTATTTTGAGCACTGACCTAAAATTGCTGCAATGTAATGAATCACTGTTCTTCATGTTTTGAGAAGTGACTTCCCTCTCATAATTTTACTTATCAGTGTGTCAGTCACAACCCCAAGAACACTTTATAGCACACTCACATGGACTTTTCTCTATAAAGACAGTACATATCCTGAGAAATGAGGTACTGAATCTTATTCACACTTTAAAATTGCCAAAGCCACAGACTGTGCATAGTAGAGATTAAGTGTCTGACATTGCCATCTTAAAAAGTGAAAAGAATGACTTCATCATTGATTAGGCAACCAATTCACAGAGTTTCATTCATGCAAAATATCTTACATACTTAAGTTTAAAATTTATGTATCTTCACAGCCAAGTCAATTTGTTTTTCCTATAGTTTACTTTTCTTACTAGGTTAATTCCAAAGATTTTAGCTCATGGCAGAAAAAAATATTCAAAATAGCTTATATATATATATCTTCATTGCTGAGATTCATGTTTCTTTCTACAAACATGCAGCTTAATTATCTTTGAATCCTTAATGACTTCCATAATTTCTGGTACCTAAATCACAAATATTTGTTGAATGAGTGAGTTATTTTTCAAGTTACCACGAATTTGCTAGCATCTTACAATTAATGGGAAAAAAACTCCAATGAAAAACATTTTAATGGGTTGTCAAATATACAGTTATTAGAATTATCTAAATATTACTTATAAAAATTGGTATACCACATTAGATGATTCTATAAAACACAAATTACACATTGACAATAACCCCTGCAGTCCAAGAATATCCATCAATACTACAAATTACAAACACACTAAGAAAAAAAAAAAACTAAAGACATGGGACATTTAAACCAAAGTAACTGTGACTAAATACATTCATTCATGAAATACAAAACAAAACAAAAGCATCACTACACATTGTCACTAATAACATAATTTTAGGTGCAATTTCACATGCTTTCATTAATCTTCCAGTACAATTCCCATGTAAAGTGTCTCTGTGCACACCATTTTTATTTGTATCAGGTGCATCGTACATCATACAGACTGTTTAACCTCATAATTGTTTATACTGTATGTGAACACCAGGCCACAATTTAACCTCAATAACAAAATTTAGAATTAAAATTGAAAGCATATACTAATTTAATTGTATGAACAGTATTTCCTCTTCGAGGCTATCAAAATACTCCATAAGAATTTAGTAACAAAAAATGGTGCCTCCAACCTTCCTAAAATATCAACAAACATTTTAAGTTATATATATCCGTGAGTCAAAAACTAATTTCACGTTGCCATACTTAAAATACCACTTATTTGAAGGTAAAATTGAGGCCTAAAATATTTGCTTGTGAATATGTAATGGAATGTTTTTCACAGTAATGTTATGTTAAATACCACAAAAATGGGCAGATAAATAAAAGTACCTTTATCAATAAGAAAATTAAGGCTTTTTCATGTGATCTGTAACTACCACCCGAATTCAAGAATCAAATGGAGGTTATGATCCAGAAAAACATTACTTCTAACCTCTCTATCACATTGATATTAGTTCCCTCATCCTAATTCAGTACTTGGAGAAGGGGAGGCTAAAAGTGCTTTGCACATGGTATATGTCCAATAAATGCTCTGAATGAACTAAGAAGCCAGGCCTCCAAGGGCAGTGCTACTTGTTTCCCCAACACTAGGTAACTGCTGCCTCTTCAGGTAAGCAAAGTGACAATTTTTAAAAAGACAAAGTCTCCTGGGTTACAAGAACATTATAGAAAGTAAATGAAAGGATAACTAAAGCTATGAATTACCAAACCAAGGTCAAAGGCACTGGATGAGGAAGATAATTACAACCATTGTAAACAATTTTTAAAGCGTATCAATTTTTAAATGTCAAATTCTAAGAGAAAATAATACTAAATGATGACAATACTTTAAAATAGTGGACAAAATTTCTGCAATTTCACAATGAAATCTTCCAATGTTCTAGTTCTCTTCCATCTTACAATATCCCACATTATGAAAATAAATATGTGTTTAGTTCCATGAAAGAAGAAAACTGCAACTTGAAGAACTGTGAAAACTGATTTTTTTCAAAAGTCATTAAATTTGGTAAACTTAGAGACATGACATGAAGGTCATCTTGAAATCATAAAATACTAAATTACACTCAATATTCAGAACAAAAGTTCTTATTCAGTTGAACATAGTCTCATAGTAGCAAACTGTAGTGTAAAGAGGCAAAGTAGTATGAGCTTTCCAAGCACATAAACAATTATGAATACTGATTTGAAATACCACAAGCTCCATGGTAGAGCCATTTAATATACATGTTTATAAGTTTCTTGAAAAACTATTTAGATAAAATATTATCATTTATCATTGATTTTAATTTATTTGAATCTATGCAACTTTCATTCATATTAAAATATCAATTAATGTAAATACTTTATTATAAAACTATTTTACAATTTAAATTTTATTTGAGAAATGTATTCACATCCACAATTTCTTAAAAGTCCTTTTTATGAGTGCATTCCATAAGAAACACACAAAATTATTAACTCATTTTTTTGGGGGGGAGACTAATAATCTTACTGCTTCAAACTATATCCTTACTTTGCTTATTTCTTAAACATCTCATGTTTAAATATGATTGCTGAATAGTGATCATTCATCCCCACAGTGGCAAATTTCACGATAATCTTAAAAAACAGGACTAGATAATAAAATAGTCACACACAGAATACATAATAGATACTTACTACATTACATGAAAGCTTACTTACAAAGTAAGGTAAAATGGGCATTGGATAACAGTGATTAAAAAATGTAAACAAAAAGAATTAAATGTTAATCATTTCCCTGAAAAACAAAAGATAAAAGCACTTGTTTTCTTAAAAACAAAACATGATCTATTGTATCAAAAAAGTAAGACACAGATTTTATAATACTATATTTCCAAATACAGATGAAGAAAATTGGAACAGCTGATTCAGACTTTATTGAGCTAAAATATGCAAAGGATCTGATAATACTATAAGAAAAAGCCTTAACATTCAGCATAGTGTTTATTATCTGAACTTACTATTGAACCATTATTGAAATAACAACAACAACAGCAAAGTTCTATATTGTAAGAGAAAAACATGAAACTTAAAAATTTTTCCTATTAATTATAATTTGAGATCAATTCTGACCAAAAAATGATGAACAAAAACCCTATAGCCAATACCCACTTGGGCTGCAGAGAAAAAACATGAAGTCCTTATGAAAAGTACTTTATATTAACTCTAAATAACAAAATGCATATGGATTTTAAAGTTATTCTGGTTTAATAGATTTAGTAAGCACAGAATTTATATAGTATTTTTTCATGTTTTTGTTTGGACTCATCTCTGATGAATATGGAAAAATTATTTCAACTTCTTATGTTAATCATGTGGTAAAACCAGAGTGGAAGTAATAACAGCATTAACATCAAATGTATTTGCAAATTCAATTTCAAAGTTAACATTTTCAGTGTCAAATAGTTAATTTTTAAAAAGATGGTGTATGTGAAATAAAATACTTACAAATCTAATTTTTCCAGGAAAAATAGCACTACATCTGCTCCTCATCAAATTAAATTACAATTTCTCTATTGACTAAGATATAAAATAACTGTGAAGTACAAGTCTGGATATAGACAATGCACCAAACACTGTATGATGCACTTAGTACTTTCATTAACATTTATACAACTTGATGCCATCTTTCATTGTTTAACCAAATTTCGAAAAATACTATTTTTTACAACAAATATTTATACTACTGCTTGACAAGAGGCATATAGATATATGAATTTTAAAAGGAAAAAAATCTTCAAAAATTACTTAAAGGAGAAATAAAGCAACAATTAGCTACCTTCTTGAAACCTCTGAGAAAAAGGTGTTACATGGTCATGACACTTCTCACAATGTAATGAACATTAATTCCAATTCTGCCATAAAGAACTTAAAAGAAAATAATTTCCTGTCTTCTTCTGACACTGTTAAGAATATTAGGGCCCTTAACATCAAGGCATTTGTTGTTGTTGTTGTTACTGATTTCAATTATATTTTTCACACAGTATTTTGAAATAAACAGATAAATGGAAACTAAAGGGAAATCTGCTTTTGGAATGCCACAATTCTAAACCATTTCACTAAGAAGCACCTTTTGATATGCTGGTCTGAACTTTTAATATAAAACCTAAACAGTACTTATTTCTGAAGTAGGATTTTCTCCAGTTTTAGTAACTTCATACATACCAATACTAAGGACATCAACCTGTGCTTTCTAGATTTTTCAAGGTGTTTAATAATGTAATAGGTAAGATATGGCTCATTGTTAAGGTTGGGTGGACAGAGATTAAATAAATTGGCTACAGAAAGCTAAATAAACTCATAACTGAATAATGATTTGTATTTTGCTTGAGCCAAATAGATGTTGAAGCCATGTACCACCACAGTCCCTGCTTACATTCCTGTTTCTTTATTCTTCATAGTTTTCTAATGAACAAATTAGTATTCCTGAGTAAGAGTATAAAAAAGATAATCTTTCTACCAAAAGTATAAAGACAAATAAAATGTCAACTCACAATACAAAGTTTTTACATAGCATTACAGATGCAGATCATGACTGCTGCTCTTCAGTATAACTGGCCCGCTCTTTAAAAGACTATGGCAAAAGATTTAATTGTCTAAAATACTTCGAAGTACAGTAATTAAATTCTTTAAACCATAAGCATATCCCTCATCTATCGTGTTGCTAGGAAATACATGAGCAAAATCTATCATTCGCACCTCTACTTCTGCAATCTCTTGGCAACCAGTAGGAAGATGGTAGAAAACTTTTTCCAGTTGGGAAAGTACATTTCCATTTAAATGTTCTTGTGACATGCTTTTCCATCCATTGTCTTGCTCCATATTTTCAACTTTCAGTGAAGTCTGACTGTGATGCTTCTTTGAGTACATTTTTCTGTGACGAGCATACATCTTGGATAAGTTCTTGCCCACTGAAGACTCTATTTTTCCGTTCACTGTGGAACTTAACATATGGAAGTTATTATTGTACTCCAGTACTTCTGTGTCTGACAGTTGTCCTTTGGACAAGAATTTTTCTGCCAAAGTTCTATCATTTGATTTTGTAGTGGTTGGCTGAGATGAACCTTCATAAACAAATAGTAATGAACTTGCATAAAAGTTAAGTTGATTCTGACTTTCGAACCACTGCAGAATTTTCTCAATCTTCTGAATACTGGCAGCAATAGCATCTTTTCGTAGGCTGAACCCATTATGAAAAAACTTAGAGATGCCTATAAAATAAAATGTATTAGGATTAGAAGCAAATTATGAAGTATCACTACTAGAAAGAAAACTCAAAATAGATAAAATTCTACAATTTCTTCCTATTATCCCTTACAATTATCTGAATACTTAGTTGTAGAATTCTAGGAACTATATGTAGATATAAAAACTTAGACCACAACCTAATTTTTGGTGAAGACCCCTTATTAGAAAACAATAAACAATATAAATTTAAACAATAGCAATATAAAGTGTAATATCTTATTCAAACAGAAAAGAAATTTATTACAGATAGAGTAGAAGTACAGTTAAATGTAATTCCAAGTTTTGTTTATTTGCTATTGTGATGGATTTTATAATAAAACTATCTGCTTTTTAGAGTCACATTTAAGAGCTAATTTAAAATTCAAATACCCATTTTTAATACTGTCATAGCCCACAACACAGTAATAAACCATAATTCTACTAATTTTTATTTTTCTCAATAATACTGATTAGTTTTTCATAAACGCGAAGCATATTTTCCTGGGACTAACATTTCTCTAGGTTGTCCACATTACTCAAAATTGTGATTTTTTTTTGTTTGTTTTGTCTTTTGTGCCAGGGATTGAACTCATGACCTCATGCTTGCCAGGCAGGCACTTATGCCACTGAGCTAAATTCCCAGCCCCTAAAATTCTGATTTTTAAATATTCTAACTACTTTTAAAACTGTATGTTAAAACTTCATCATATTTGGAAATTTATAGGTATATACCATTTGATTTTTGCTTTTACAATTAATGTGTCCACCCATTCGTGTACAGAAATTAAGAAATACATTTAGATAGGACCAAACTACAGCCCAAGTAAATATTCTTAAAATAGCCAATTGAACACTGTCTTGTTGTTAAGTTCACACTGGATGTTTGTCTTCTATACATAAAATAAAAATTCTTCTAAATATTCTGTATTACACATAAACTCTTCCCCATATTAGAAGAGACAAAAGTAAACTATTTCCAGAGACAAAGGTTATATTTGCTTTTGTACTGCTGACCATCAATATTCAGAAGCATATATGTAACCGACTTTAATTAACCTCATTTTATACCACTTGATGTTCCTTGGGTACATCTAGAAGTTTATATAGCTCTAGTGTACATAAGAAGTCTTAAAAAACACATTACATGCAACATGACTGATAACACTATAATGTCTTCTATTTAACAAGCAGTTTCAATACTTTTTTTTTTTTAATCAGTACTGGGGATTGAACTCATGACTGCGTGCTTGCAAGGCAGGCGCTTATGCCGCTGAGACAAATCCCCAGGCCCCCAGTTTCAATATTCTATGACACATAATCTACCTAAAACATAAGTTTTAAAGACAACCTTAGTTTTAGTGTTGAGCTAGAAGATTTTTCCTCAGATGTTTAATATTTTTAAAAAGGGTACTGCTACAGTTTAGCTATGTAATGTCTTCTAAGGGATGCGTTGTAGACATGCATAGTGGGAGACACTGAAAAACCTTCCAGGTAGATCACTATGGCTCTGCCCTTAAAGGGAATATTAGGATCCCAGTCTGGCTCCCTCTCTCTTTGCTTCCTCATCAGCACGAAGTGAGCTTGTCTTCACCAAGCACTACTGCCATGATGTATGATGGTACTACAGGCCCAAAGCAATAAGGCCAAATGACTATAGACAAACCACGAGCAAAAATTAACACCTCCTTTTGAATTGATCATCTCGGAGATTTTTTTTCATGGCCAGAGAAAGCTAACTAACATCCATATTTATAAGAAATTAATGAAAATGTAAAAAAGGGACATTTGTGATCTCATGGTTTTGTTGTTATAAAGTAACAATTACGATTAATCCAATTCTATGAATCTAAGCTTCACTTCCCCAAAAAATGTTTACTATGAATTGGATCACTATTTAAAAGGAGAACTAAAACAATTTTAGAATTATTTCAACATTGTGATAATAAAAGCATTAAATTTTAAATATTTACCATCCTTTATAGTTTCTTTTGTTAAGCTTCTTCCAAAGTGCTGGTTTTGTGTTTCATAACTATCAGAATGAACATGATAAACCTGCCAAAAAAAAAAAAACCCTCAGTGAATATTAAAAACAAAAATACTCCTCAAACACATAGGTTTTAACCCAGCAATGCAAAGATAATTAAAGATGAAATCTATTGACATAATTCATTCTACTCTTAGATTTAAGAAGAAAAAAATATTTATATCAATGAACGCCGAAAAGCATTTAAAAATTTAACACCTCTATTGAGGAAAATTCTTTATAATCCACCAAAAATTAACTTGAAAGATAAATAAAAAAGAATTTCTTTTAAAATATAGAAAGCTTTCACAGAAAGTATCCCATTGCAATATTTTTATTACTTAATACTGTTCAGAATTACTATCAAATGCAAATAAATGAGAAAAAGATATTAGATATATAATCATTTTGAAATAACAAAAAACCTATTTTGGTACATAATGGTTGTATGCTGGAAAATCAACTGAAATACATGAATAAAATTGGTAGTGGTAGTTAAGTATAAATAAGCAGAAAAAAACCATAATATATCATATATAATCATATATATAAAATAAGATGTAATGGAAGAAAAGATCCTATTTACAAATGAAACAAAACTAAGTAAATAAAAGACCTACATAAAAAAAATTTCTAAGATAGCTGGGGATTTAGCTCAGCAGCTTAGGTGCCTGCCTGGCAAGTTTGATTCCCGGTACCGAAAAGCCCCCAACAACAACAAAACAGTTTTAAGACACACCCATGTTCAAGAGTCAAAATCATGAAACGCATCAGTTCTATTCAAGTTAACCTACAACTATAATGATATGATAAAATCATCTACAATGTTATAGCCATATGAGCTAATTCCAAAGTTCACAGAAAGAGCAGGGCATGACGGTGCATCTCTATAGAGCCACCTACTCTGGAGGCTGAGGCAAGGCAATCACTTGAGCACTGGAGTTTAAGGCCAGCCTGGGCAACACAGCAAGGCCCTAACCCCGTAAAAGACAAAGAAAAGAAAAGAGAAGAGGAAAAAGGGAAAAAAGTTCACTCAGAAAATAATTAGGAAAAATCAAAGTAACATTAGAAAGATAGGGTTAACTTTACCATGTTACCAAATACTGACACATTTTAGAATGAGGTATGTATGGCAATTCAGTGCCTGGTAATTCACCTTTAATCAGGGACAAAGATGGACTGTTTATGACATGGCATAGTCTAATCGTAGTAATCTGGGTAGGGGCATCTTTATACCTTACCCTATATGCCAGGATAAATTCCAAATACATAAAAAAGTACAGAAGCCCCCTTCTTTCAAAAACATGGAAAACATCTTTGAATAAGTAATAATTAGAGAAGACATTTCCAAATCCAAGTCCAGAAGCTTTAATCCCAAACACTATGTTCTAAGTGTTCAGTGTTTTTACCAAGTAGAAATCAATACAAAAACACAGAAAAATGACTTGAAATTTATACAATGAATACAGGGCACATGTTTGCACTTAAGGAAAAATGATCAAAGTATCTAAAGAGCTTGTAGAAGCCAAGTAGGTCTCAAGTTTGCCAGAAGCACACTCCTTTCTCTTTTATTGTGACAATCAAAAATGCCTCTACATATTGCCCAATGTTTCTCTGGAGAGCAAAATCATCCCCTGGATGAAAGCCACAGTACTGCATTGTTGGAGACCACTATGAAGCAGCTCTGAGCAGGATTTAAATTTTATTAACTGGCTTTCTATGTTTATCTGTGAGTCTGTTCTAGGCCTCGGCCCCTTGCCTGGCAACAGGAGCTGATTGATAGTAAGTGAACCTCTATGAATCACTGGTCCTGGCTGAGGCCTGTAGTGGCCTATGAGGCCAGAGATACCTCAAAGGACAAGATAAGGCCACAGCTGTGGACACTTGGCTCCAACCCCAATTAACAAGATAGAGACGACAGCTGCAGAAATCACCCACGCAGTCTTAACCCTACTATAAATGTCAATTGGAGATAGGGTAGTTCTCCTAAATTGGCATAATCTACTACTTGGAGAAGTCTTTGAAGTGGCTCCCAAGGTCCTGCTCATTGCCTGCACTTTCCTCAGTTTCTCCACCTTTTGTCCTTAGACCTATTAAAAGTGGACTGATCCAGAGAAGGCTTTGTCTTAGCCCTCAGAGTCATGAGCTCAATTAAAGGGTTTTAACCCTTCTGGAGCCCTAAAAAAAAAAATCACAAAACTTGTAGCATTTTATTTAAACCTCTGCTGTACACTCGTTTGGGAGATTGGGGATCTAGGTCAGAACCCAATACCGCATCAGACATAGTGCCTGATATGCCATCAAGATTATAAACATATGTAAGCTCAGCAATCCCATTTTCAGGCTTGATCCAAGGAAGGGCTAGCGTACTGCTAGAATGAAGTAGGTCAGCTACTCACCATAACATTGCCTGTAATAGTGAGACTGGGAACTATCAAAGGGAATTGCTTAAATTATGGTATAAAACTGTGTCACTACAGAAAGCTTTCCAGAATGTGCTAAATGGGGAAAATGAGCAAAATAAAATAAAACAAAAACAGTATTCAAAGATTTTATAGTAAAAGAACACATTTATACCATATATAATGTATGTTTAATATATCGCTGAAGGATACACTAGGTGTGGATGGAAACAAAGTAATGTTATCAATGGAAAAAGGCACTTCATAAATACCAAAAATTACATTTGATTACAGGGCAAATTATTTTAGAAGAACCATTAAGCAGATTTAAAACTTAAAAAAAAAAACCTATTCTGTATTACATATGAATATTTTTAAAAGATTCTAGGACTGACAACATAGCTCAACTCTAAAGTGCATACTTAGCATGAATGAGGTCCTAGATTCGATCTCCTATGTCACAAAAAATAAAAATAAAATGAAGGCAAATTCTAAAAGCAGACTTGTCAACACTTTATTATTCAGAAGTGTATTACCTTAGCCAAATTAAATAAAGGAACCTAAATTTCACATATTGACTAAAAGTGAAATAGTTTCAGCCTACTGACTTGCTCTTTCTGTTTATTTCTACTTGGCAAAAACCAGAATGAAAAGATTTTCTCAAAAGTTGCACGCCGGTCCTGAAAACATGTACTATGTAGCAAAAGAAAAAAAGGATTCTGAAAGAGCAAACAGAATTCAAAATGTACCATATTGTGAAAGTGAAAGGGGAAGAAACTGCTCAAAAGGAAAGAACTGGGATGAAGGAAAAGAGAAAAGAAAGGGGAGGGAATATATACACATATATATGACAGATTAAAAAAAAAATTTTTTTTTTTTTGGTCTTTTTGAGACGGAGTCTCACTATGCAGAGTTCAGGCTGGCCTTCGGCTCATTTTGTAGCCCAGGCTGGTCTTGCATTTGGAACGATCCTTCTGCCTCAACCACTCGAGTGCTGGGATTACAGGTGTGTGCCACCACAACCAGCTGATGATAGATAATTATATCACTAATCTGTTAGTTTATCAAAAAGAACAGTTTCTGTTTTCACTGTTTGATCATTTTTTCATGCCTATATCTTGTAATCTGAGCAACTACTTTGATTGATGCACAATATAGTAACCAGTTAATCTCTTATTATGTTGTTTTGAAATTCTATATTATCATCTTTGTTCTTTTTTCATTTAAAAAAAAAATGGAGAAAGTTCCAGCTCTTCCTTGTCACTATTTTACCATCTGAATTTCTTTTTTTCTGTGAATTTACATTAAGAGCAAACAAATTCAAACATCTTTAGTAAAACATGTTTCACAGAAAATCATTTGATGGGAAAAAAATCTGAAATGTTACTGTCCCTCATATAAAAAAGATACAAAGAATCAATTTTTAGATAGTACAATTGACTTTCATCAATCAAAAGATTAGTTTATTTCCCCTTAAGTAATTAGGGATCAGTGATTAGAAGGTAACTTCTCTCCAAAGGGTATTCCTTTGTCAAAAAGCTAAGTTATTCAATCAGTCAATAAATTTAAGTTGTTTCAAAATACACTGAAGCAACTAAATGAAATCACCTAAAACCTTGAATTATACATCTTGGGGAAAAACTTCCAGAAAATTTCTATAAAATGTAATTTAATTACTTTTGGTAAATAAATTTCTATAATTACATGTCTTTTTTATAATAAAACTAGAAAATTAACAACCATGTACACAACAGTTAACCTGGAAGGACATTACTTCAAAATATTGAATTCCAAAGCAAACCACTCACTGATAAACTTCTCTTAAATTGGATACCTGTAACATCATCCCAAATACTCAGTTAAGGGAATACTCCAGTTACCTTATACTACTTCCTAATCGTTTAACAATATGTTCCATCGCTTGTTTTTATATCATTACCTCTTGCCAAAAATTCTAAACTCCATCTTTTCCAAAATTCTCCCCCTTTTCTTCTGATTCCATTGATCTTAGTGGCCTTTTTTGTTAGTATTCATTCCTTTTATAGCACATATTTCAATAAACTTTCTTATTAAGTTCATGGTAAGTCTGATTAACTTACACTATCCTGAGATCAGTAAGCAGAGGATAACTGCTTAAAGACATTTGAAAATAAAAAATCCTTAAACCAGCCCAATTTATGCAACATACTATTGTTCTATTACTCGTTACCCATGATTAAAGGAAAAATACTCAGTTTGGTAAACTTCACAATCTACTCAGAAGATTTCAAGGGGTGTTCGTTCTAAAGATTTGACCAACCTAGAGGGCAATTTTCAAAATCTGTAACATTAATGTAAAAATTATCCAAATTATTATCAGTTTAAAAGCCCACTGTAACCTAAAAACTTCACCAAGAAATAAACTATTTAAAAGTTAATTTTAATATGGCTCCTATTAAGCCTCATGGTTCATCCTTAGTTTTAATATTCAAGAATCATATAATTAACTCTTTATTCACACTGTCACTTTCATTTGTCATTTCACACTTCCACCATGTAAGTGCACAATGTGTAATTATAAACTGTCATGTACCATATAAAGAAAGATATAAAAATTCTATAGTAAACCATTTATATTTTTGTAGTGTTAGAGACTAAATTCAGGGTCTCACTTAAGCTAAGCACAGATCTACCACTAAGCTACATCCTCACAAACGGGGGAACTCAATTTGATCTACAGACGCAAACCTGAGTACTACCAAAACCCCAAAAAGAAGAACAAAGTTAGAGAATCTACAATTCATAACTCCTCCAAAGATACATTAATCAAGACAATTTTTGTGTATACAAAAATTGGAACCCCCATATATTTCCAGTATAATATAAAATGGTATAACCATTTTTGAAAAACACTTTAGCAGCTTCATAAAAGTTAAGCATAATAATGTAACCACAGGATATACAAATTTCTCACTTAGAAATCTACCAAAAAATAAATTAAAACATTCATTTACATTTAAAATTATACAAATATTCGTAATAATCTTATTAATAATAGCCAAAAGGAGAAACAACCCAAACTCCACCAGTGAATGGCCAAATAAAATGTGATACATCCATAACAGAATATTATTCAGCAATAAAAAGAACAAAATGGGTGATGAATGCTTTGAAATTATTAAGCTGACTAAAGAAGCCAGTCATGAAACAGCACATATAGCAATGTATGATTCCATTTATTCGAGATGTTCAGAAGAGACAAATCCATGGTAAAGCCTGGGGTGGGAATATGAAGGATCAAAGTGCTTATATATGCAAAGATTTTTTTTGAAAGATTGAGTTAAAAAAAAAGTGAATGTGAAGCTGGGGATGGATGCTGAGTAGCTGATGAAACTTCAAGCCCAATCTCTGAAACTTAATTCTCTGAAAGACTTTAATTCAAAAAAATGGGTTAGAGAGGGTGCTCAGTGCAAAGGTCCTAGGCTGTGTCTTAAGTAGAGGGGAAAAAAAGTATGTAGTGATTGTTACCCAACAATATGAATAGACAAAAACTAATGCATTGTACACAGTTCTCCCTCAATACCATAGAGGACAAACTCTAAAGTCCTGCAGATACGAAAATCCAGGGATACTCAAGTCCATTACAGAAAATGGCATTGTGTCTGCATATAACCTATGTACATATGCACATACACCTGCTATCCTTTAAAATCTCTCTAGGAAACTTACGATACTTAACAAACTGTAAATACTATAAAAATGCTTCATATTGTATTGCCTAGGAAACAGTGACAAGGAAAAACTCTCTTCATGTTAGTATAAATGTAATGTACAAAAATCTCCCAGATTAAGAATGATGAAGTAAAGACCAGCAACAAAATACAACCTCTCTAGGACCTGGTGTGGGGTCACCTGGAAAACAACAACTTGGTAAAGAAAAAAACAAGTAGATCTCCAGGAATTGAGAGGAACTAACAGGAAAACTAGAAAGTACAGAGAAGCTGGAAAACTGAACATAGTGCCAGAGAAAGGAACAAAGCAGTCTAGAAAACAAGCTCTGGGTCCTGAAAAGCAAACACCTAAGATAACATTTGCGAAGCCCAGAGAGGGTTGGCAACTCCAGGGAGAAGCAATGAGCCAGGCCAGCAGCACTCACCCCTAGAAAAGCCCAAGGTCATTGTAAACAGCAAAAATAGCATGGGGTCTTACTCTAAAAGTGATTCCTTCTACATACCAGGCTGGAGTCGGGAGAAGAAATCCAGTGAAGCACCTGCCATAATTCAGAGTGGTATCTTTCATTGGTCCTTCTTGGTATGTCAATAACCAGTTCTTTGACTTGGTTATTGTAGCTGATTTCAATGCTACTGCCACAGTGATGTTGTTGCCCTTAACCGGTTTTTACTGTACACCAATATCTGGGTTGTCTGTGTGTCATCAATAATACTAAGGTTCATTTCAGGGGAAGTGGCTGCTGGGCCAATTACACCACACCTAGAAGAGGTGATCCAACTTTGGAAGAGAGGCAAAGGCCTACAGTTAGCCAGACCCCTAGTGCATCACAAGAAAGCAGACACTAACTAAAGAGCTCTCCATACCAGTAACAAAGTCTTTCCACTATAACAGACACAACTCTTAGCACAATAAACAAACAAATGAGCAAGAGTTACATGAGAAAACAAAGCAACAAAATACCTCCACAAATTTCCCACTCTCCCAAAGATAATCCATGAGACAATAACAAGGAGGAAAACAAAGGTCAAATAGTTGAATTTCATGAAATGATAAAGGAGACCAAAAAAAAAAAAATTCAATGAGACACTCTGCAAACTCAACAATGATATAACCAGACAACAAAGTTAACAAACAAAATGGTCAATGAACTTATACATGACACTAATAAAAAGCTAGCTGAGCTAATAAACAAAACATGAACATCAGTTTAGCAAAGAATTAGAGACCAGATTCCACACAAATTAGATTAAAAGTTCTATTGAAAGTATGGGCAGCAGAAATGATCAATGAGAAACACTATCAGGACCAAAAGACAGGGCTGATGCAGATGAGTATCTACTCAGACTTACCTTAGAACAAAAAAATGGAAAATGCATCTCCAAACTGCTAGATGACACAAAGACTGATCTAAAATTAATGGGAATTAATGAAAAATCAGGAGGCAATATGAATGGCATACAAAAAAGAATCTATTTACAGAAATAATAGCAGAAAACTTTCCAAGTACAGGAAAAAGAATTTAACACACAGGTAAGTAAGATGCAGAATTCAAAACAGCCACAATCAGAAACAGACTTCACTACCACTAATCATACTCAAATCCCCAGAAGTCCAAAATATGGACAAAATCTTAAAAGCTGTTAAACAAAAACAACAAATCACTTATAAAAGTAAACGCAATAGAATTACAGCAGATTTCTCAACACAGACCTTAAAGGTCAGAAGAGCTTGGAGTGAATGAAGTATTTCAAGCTCTAAAAGAAAGTAACTTTCAACAAAGACTAATATATCCTGTAAAACTATCTTTCAATTTATGGAAAAATAAGGTAACTGCATGAGGAAGGGCAACTATAAGAAATTTATGATCACCAAAACCAGAACTCCAAAAAAATTTTCAAAGATATTTTAGAAAGACAACAAAGACTGTCAAAAAGTCTAAGGAAATGAATACATACACCAGGCAGGTTAAGTAGATAAGCAGAAAGCATGAAAAAAAAAGGGATCAGCAATATAAAAGTAATGCAGTAACAGAAATAAGCTAATACCTTTCAATAATAATTCTCAACGTGAACTGCTTCAACTCTCCAATCAAAAGACACAGATTGGCAGATTGGATCAAAAATCAAACCTCAGTTATATGCTATATATATTAAATATATTTAATCAAAAAAGAAATAAACTAAAAATCAAAGAAATGAAAATAATATTCCATGCAATAGGAGCCAAAAAGCAAGCAGTTAGCAGCTATCCCATTTTCAAACAAACTAGACTTTAAACCAAGATTGATTGGAACATGCAAAGAAGGTCAGTACATACTGATTAATTCAATTAGACATAACAAATATGAATACATAGACATCAAATACCACCACATAAAATTCTATAAAATTAACACTATTGGACAAAAAAGATCAGATAAACATATACCGAGAGCTAAATACTCACTGCCACAAATAGATCAACTAATCAAAAAATATCATAGTTCAACCATGGTTTTGAATTAATGGCCTTAATATATATCTATAGTGTTTCACCTAACAATGGGAAAATCTTCTCAGCAGCACATGGAATCTTCTCAAAAATAAACCACATTCTAGTCCACAAAGCATGCATAAATGCAAAATAATTAAAATTATCACTTCCATATTATCAGATGAAAGTGCAATAAAACTAGAAACTGATGGAAAAACAAACCACAGAAATTATGCACATGAATGGAGATTAAACAATACATGCTTTAATAATCAAGGAGTCACAGAAGAAATCAGTTTCTAGAATCAAATAATAATGCCAGTACAACACAACCAGAACCTATGGGACACAATGATAGTAGTCCTAAGAGAGAGGTTTATAGCTCTTAGAAAAACAGAGAGCATCAGAATGCCCACATCAGAATAACTCTGTTCAAATAAATAACCTGATGGACACCAGGAGGCAAGCCCTGTCTGGAACCAGTGTCATGCACAGGTCACCATCGGACTGGGGACAACCAGACCCAAACCTTTCCCCATGACTCAATGCCATTTACAGACTGCGGGGAGAACCAGCAAGGCTACACCAGGAAGCAAGCTCCATCTAGGAACCAGCGCCATGCATGTGCCACCATCCCTCTGGGGACAGCTAGATCCCAGCTCCTTCTAGTGTGTGGGCTGGCAAACAAGAAGCACAATCTCCCCCCTGCCCCCAGTAAGTGACTGGCTCATGTGGAGAAACACAGGCTGTGATGATAGCTATCAAGGTGAAATGTAATTGGATGCCTGTGGTGCCCTGGTGTTTCACTGACCTTGCAGGTTAGTGGTCTAATCATCTGTTCAGAGGGTAGCAGTAGGCAGTGTGGTACCTTGGGGAGGGAATCTCCTTCTGAGGGTTGTAGCCATTATTTAAACCCTACTGTCTTGTTTTGAATTCCTATATCATTTTAATTGTTTTGTGGGTTGGGTTTTATTCTCTTTTGTTTTGTTTGATTACATTAAATCTGATAACAGGAGCAGCTATTTAAAAGACAGCAAGATACATTATGGTAGCACTTTCAGATTTATTATTGGCTTACTTTGAAGTCCTTTATTGCATTCATTATTTTGTTTTTATTGTTTGTATTCTATTCTGTTCTGCTTGATTTTTACTATGTCTGAAGGTATCTGCAGTGATTTTGAGGATAACAAAATGCATTACTGTAACTACTGTTGATTTCATAATGTTTTGAAGTCCTGTGTCACGTGGGTTTGTTTTGATTGGTTTTATTTTGTTTCATTATCGTTGGTTTTATCTTCTTTAAAATAAAAAAATAACCTAACGATGCACCTCAAGGTTTTAGAAAAACAAGAACAATCCAAATTCAAAGCTAGTACATAGGAAAAAAAAAAGCTAGTACATAGGAAATTATAAATATCAGAGCAGAAATTAAAAGAAAAACTAAAAAAATACAAATTAGTGAAAAAATAAAAAAAGTATCAAGGGAATTGAAGAGTTGATTCTTTGAAATGAGAAAGGAAAACTTTCAGCCATCTTGCCACAAAAAAAGCAAGACAAGACACAAATCAATGCAACTAGAAATGAAAAAGACAGTCACAATAGGCTTCACCAAAATCCAGATTATAGTAACTACTTCAAAAACCTATACTCAAAAAATTGGAGAATTCTGAATAAATAAATAGACCGTTAGACATACTGTACATAAATTATTAAAACTGAACCAAAAGATATAAAAATCTTAGGTTGTATGTAGTGGCGCATGCCTGTGTGAGCCCAGCAGTTCAGAAGCTGAGGCAGGAAGATTGCCTTGAGTTCGAGACCAGCATGGTCTCCATAGGGAGATCCTATTTCAAAAAGACAAAAAGAAAAAAAAAAAGGAAAAAAAAAAAAGCAAAACATATAAAACCCCTGAATATTCCTGTAACATAGAATGAAACTAAAGTAATAATACAAAAAAACCTCACAATTAACAAAATCCCAGGACCCAATATATTCACTGCTGAATTCTGTAAGAACCTGAAGGAAGACCTAACATCAATACTTCTCAGTATCTCCAACACATTCCTGACAGCCTAAATCACTAATGGTACATACATACTGTCCCATCAGGGAACGTGTACCACTGGGGTACAAACAGATCTAACCACTTTTATTAGTCTTCTTACTAATAAAATAAAAAGCCTATGAAGGAATCAAATCGGGTTAATTACTTGAATCTGAATTATTACTGGTCAAACATAAATAGTATTCATAATCAAAAATTTATTTCATTAAAAGAAATCTATTTGTATTTGTAAATAGTTTATCAGTAATTAATTCTCTAAATTTTAACCTGGAAAGTACCCAATGCTGGTACTATAATATGCATTTAGAACCACAAATTAGCTGTGTTAAGGAAGTATAATATGATGACATCTGGTCTGCTAAACAACACCTTTCTTTCCATTATTGTATCCAAAGAAATTCTGAGAAGTGGTATAAGGCACCTGATGCAATATCAACAGTGATTCAGGCCAACAGGAATGATTCACAGGTAGCTAAATCCACAGATGTAGAATCCATAGATATCAGAGTCAACTGTCTCTTATCATCCACCCTGGCCCCTATGTGAGTATGTGGGGTGGTACTGAGGCTTAACCTGGGCCTTGCACATACTGGGTAACTACTCTTGCAATGCGGTACACTCTCAACCCTAAACTGTATTATGAGTGAAGTGAATGGTAAGTAAATTATGTCTCAGTAAAGATATTTTAAAAGAAATACAAACAAATTTCTATTTTTCTAGGAAAAAACATCCCAGCAGAGCTAAATCATGTAATGCCTTACTTATCCTGTATATGCATCCTAAAAGCAACAGAAATCCACTAAAGAGCTTTTAAATAAGGAAATTTCATGATTAGATATACGTTTTCCAACACTTGTAGTAGACTAGAAAAGACCAAAATGAACACAAGTGAAAAAAGTCTAAAGAGGTAACAGTGAAAATGAGACCCAAATGTTCAGAAATCAAGATCACTAAAACAGATGACAACTCTGAGAGGGAACAGTGATAACAGGTTTCTACTTTGCAAAACTAGATATATGGTAATACCATTTAAAGAGATAGGGAATAACAGATTACATGTGATTATTGTGATTATCACTTTGTGAAATGGATGAGCGTATCCATTTTGCCTGGACGCCTTCAAGATGTCTTTGAAGATCACTAAAATACAATGTCTAACAGACTGAAATACACAGTTCAGAAGATCAAAGAAAAGGCAGAGACTGAAGACACACACTTGGCAACTGTAAGTGTAACAGACAGTAAACCAATGAGAATAGAAGACACAAAATAGGGAGAAATAAAAAAGAGAGGAAGCATTAAAATGGAACCAAAAAGTAACACTTTAAGAATGAACAGAAAGAAATGAGCTGGTAAAGATTGTAAAATATCCTTAGGAAAAAAGAGTGGGTGATGGGGAGTCACAGACACAAGAAAAAATGTCTCAAGGAAGATCTGGTCAGTGTTAAATGTGGCTTTTCAAATTAAAATAAGAGGAATATAAAAAATGCTACTTGGACTTAAGCGACATGTAGGTGTCAACAGAAAACAACCAATCTGGTACCATGATGGGACAGAAAACAGACTGTAATGGGCTGAATTCTGAATGGAAAATACAGGAATAGAAATGGCCTAGTTCTGAATGGGAGACCAGTTAACTCTACAGATGAAGTGATAGCAGAATGGCAGCAAGGGGAGGGGGGAGTTGATGTTTTTGTTTTTTTAAAAATGAGCAAGAATGTCAATATCTAGACAGAAGTTCAAGGTAACAGGAATGACAAGACAGAATTAACATGATTGTTTAGTAACACAGATCCAGAGGACAAAGGAAAGGGTTATGTTTAGACAAAAAGACTGAACATTCTCCCAAGCAGTCAGGAGAGGTAAGGTGTGTACTATATCTGTTGGCAGGAAATAAGACAAATCTTGTCTAATAGTTTTTATTTTTTCTGAAGTGGAAGGCAAAGCCATCTGCTGAAAGTGAGGAATGAGAGAGAGTCAGAGGATCTGTAAACAGTGGCAGTTTAAATAGCCAAATTTCTGTGGGATGCCTGTTGCTTGTTTTATAATCAATCTTTACTCCTTTCCCCTTTCCTATATACCCACATTTAATTAAAGTTTTCTAAAATGAATCGACTGTTGGAACAATTTCTCTGCTTTTATCAGAATCAAAATATCAAATTCAACTTGATAGGACTGGGGGTTTAGCTTAGCAGCATAAGTACCTGCTTGGCAAACTAGAGGTCATGAGTTCGAACCCCAGCACCAAAAAAAAAAAAAAAAAAAAAATCCACAAATTCAACTTGATAATAATAATGTGCTATTATCACATTAATAATCATCTATAATGCTTCTTACTGGTTCCTCTATTGAAAACTCAAAAGCAAGATTCACACGCTAACAGGATGAATTCCAAGACCACCTACTATGCTTACACAGGTAAGCAATTGTTCAGTATATTCATGAATTTTAGCTCCACACATCTAGAAGACACTGTTTCTTTACAGGAGACTTTTTTCCCCCACAGTATATCAAGACTGTGGCACTGTCTGTGAAATGGCCTTAACAACTCTTCCTTCCCATTCTTGCGTGCACAGTCACTCTCTTGTGACTTCACTTTATCCATCATCAGAAAGAAGAGAGGTCTGTTTCCCAGCACCATCAATCCAGGCTGACCCTATGACAGACTACTGAATTCACAAAATGACAGCCAGTAACTTCCTAACCAATAGTTCAAGCATCCTTGCAGCTCCTATTTGTGCGTCTCGGAACGTGGTGTTGTGGCATGAAAAAGCTTGAGCTAGCATTCTACACAAGGACAAAAAGCTCTGCCAACAGTCGGTACCAAACACAAGACAGTCTGGACCAGCGAGCCCCTCTGAAATCTTCAGGTAACTACAGTCACATGAAAGGTTCTGGGTGTGATTAGGGAAAGAACTACCTGAACCAGCTCAATCTGTCAATCTAAAGGCTTACCAATGAGTAATAACTTATAGATTGATGGACAGACAGACAGGTAAATAAAAGAAGTACTGATATTCTATTGTACAATGGGGTGAACACATATAATGATAATAGGCTGTATATTTCAAAAAAGCTAGAATAAAGGATTTTGATCACCACAAAGAAACAATAAATGTTTGAGGGGATAAATATATTTACATTGGTATAAATGTTATACAATGTATATTTACATGCAAAATTTTTATATATGTTAAAAATAAAAATTTTTTAAATGCCAATCATAGAATTGTAAGCACATAAAAATTGTTTTAAACCACAAATTTTAAAACAATGACCTATATATTAATTTCATATATAAATGCTATTTTTCTCATGGAAAAATCATAATGTTGTTTACTTTTAATACTTATTTTGCATTTGAATTTAAAGCTGCTTTAAAACAAAATTACCAGAGTTGTAGTCTTGAGATTCAGTCATACATCTATTAATCACCTAGTATGCACCAGAATTAGACACTGATAGGATATACTCCTATCAGTGAATAAGACATAAAAATCCCTGTCCTCATAAACTTTATAAACTGAAGAATTATACATAACTCAATTCTAAAACACATTATCTCCTTATATACTCATACTATCATATGCATAATTTTCAAGAGAAGAACCTGTAAAGAAAAATGTGTATGTTATTCTGATAATCACTCTTACCCTCATGCCAAGCACCAAGAATCCAATCTCTTCCATTAATGGGTACTTGCTGACCTGTTGCTGAATCTTCTCAGATGAGGCAAAAGGATCATAGCTTTTTCGTCCTATCTTTACATCCATTATACAAGGCTTATTAAATTTATGGGTCACATCTTCCAGTTTTAGGTATAAATCTGTTATTGAAGAAAAATCTTAATTAGTGAAAACCAAATACATTACTAGTCAAGTAACTGCCAGGGCAAAACAAAATGAGGCTATCTTTAAACAGAAAAAAAAATTACAATAAATCTAGAGTCAACAATTATCAACTACCATAAAAAAGAGCAATGAGTTCATAACAAGTATAAATATTACAGAGAAACTTGTAAGATGGAAGTTAAACATATTCAACCATAAGCAAAAGCTAGAAAGTAGGTATAAAGTTTCTACAGGCATTAAAAAAGGAAATGAATGAGTTTATTTCAAAAACTATTCCATATTACATTCATCTTCCTTTGAATATAACTTATGCCCTCAATGCCTCAATAAGAAATCTAAGTATTTTGAAAGCTTACTCTTCAGTTAAAATTATAAATAAGTCTTTCTCACAGAGCACACAATAGAAGTACAGGTTAAGATATGATAAATCAATCCAAATGATTATCATTGCCAAATACATATCCTGGTCTTACTAGTTCCAAAGAGAAAACAAAGACTTTGCTTTAAAGAACACAGGGACTTCCCAAACATTTGGTTTCCTGCACACATCTTCCCACAGAAAACTTAAATGGAGATTCAAATATAATGTTATAAAAGCCCCAATTATAATACATAGATGAACTTCTTACAGTTTGAGCTTGAAAGCAAGGATTCAAGTGCAATAAGGGAAGAAATTCTTCTTCCCTTTCATAGGTAAAATAATCTCAAAATTCTGAACGAAATCATGACCCGTGAAGTTTTAAGGTCCTCAGAGTTAAGAGGCATAAATCTCTTTCAAAGGATCTGAGATAAAAAGGTAAGTTTTAACCCTTACAGGTAAGAGGAGAGTTTTGACTATGCAGATGTGAAGCCCAAATATGACAACAAATGAACTGCAGGTCGAGACCAATAATGACATACAAGAAGGACCCCTTCACTCTCCTGACAGACATCATCAAAAGAATAAAAGAATATAAAAGATCTAAACACAGACAGGACATGGCAGACAATACAAGGTACTGAGACAAGTGGCAACACTCTGATAAAGAAGCTAGAACCCATCCGAGTCTGTGCTTAGAAGATAACCACAGGATGAGAAAAAGCAGCACAGGACAACTCCCTTCAGATTCTCTATCACCTCCAATCAACATGAGCAAAAAGGAAACATCCATAACTCTTTCTGCAGCTATACAGGAATGTCAGCAACAAAACTTGTACTCCAAGTGCCAAAAAAAGACTGAAGATTCAAACACAGTGGGTATTTGTCATCAAGAAGCTATCATTAATTGAAAAGACTCCAAAATTTCTACTGAAGTGAAGTTGTATGACAGTATAAAGACAGTCAAGAATCCAGCTGTTATATCTCAGTGTAAGGTTATTTTCCATCTGTCAAGTTTTAGTGATTAAAAACACAATAAAATGCTTCTTTATGATAGGACATAAGCTAAAGCTGAATATAAAAAATTTCTATTTCTCCTTTTCCCTCTTAAAGAGGAAGAAAACACAATTGCAAATATTATTTATGGTAGGAATACAATGAATGTTTGCTGAATAAATGGCTGCCCTTCCCATCCTGCTGCCTAAGTGGAACTTTGGACTTGGCCTTCCTCATTCTGTAATAAACTGAGTCATTTCTATAGTAAATAAGACTAAGTATCGTAGTTTTTTTGTTTGCTTTACATTTATTCTGACTAATCAAATTTGCTTTCCTTTGTTTTACTTTCAGGTTCATTATATGTTTTATATAACTGGAGTTTCCAAATAATTCCTAATTATTTATTAGTTTTCAGAAGTAAAATCATAAATTATGGCATAGTAAGGATTGTTGTTCCTGGAGTTTGAGTATGGCTTGAATTTTAAGTGAAAATTAAGAATCTGAGATTCTCATTTCAAACTTTTCTTCTAAGTTACAAAAACCACCAAACCTGTTTTGGAAATGCAGAACATTGATGTTGTGCATCTACCCGCTTGTCACAAGTACTTTGGAAAAAAAAGGTACAGGAAAATGAGGCATGATCTGAACATTGAGACTGTTATTGATCTTTCGTTATAGGTTGTCATCTGTATTGAAATCTGAATATTAATTCACCCTGAGAATGCTACAGTTCTTTTCATATATAAAGCTTAATTCAAAGTAGGTCAATCTTGAGATTCAGTCACTTAAATGATCAAAGACATTTTACCATAAGACAGCCTCATAAGGAAATGCCACAGACTGGATAACAAACACTTTTTCAGACAGGCCCCTCTACGGGTGGAATAAAACAGTAGTTTTCCATTTGTAAGTCACAAGTAGACTATGGATTCAACTTAAGGGGCAATAGCCAAAAATTTTTTGAAGAGAGAAAATACAAGACTGAGTACTGTTGGAGGATTGTCTCAATCTTACTTACACTGAGCTTCAATGTAAAAACATGCTTTGTATTGTAGACAAAGTTGTTTTTAAAAACACTTGATTAAAGAGAATGTCATGGTGTCTACCCAGCTCAAGAGCCATCCAGAGCCTCAGAAGTGTTTCCTTTAGAGTTACTGCCATACTGTGAAATCCCATCTGGCTTGGTAAGTCACTAAAGCTGGCATCCAATACAAACATGGCCAGTCTTATCATTTGGAACTGAGACTCAAATATAACCTGGGTCTGGGTCACTAACATCTCATAACATGTAAAACCCTTCATGAAAAGCAAGATTTCTTTGGTGGGGCTAGCACATAAAGGCAGGGAAGAGAAATAATAAATATATCAGAAAGCTGTATCTATGGACTCTGATAGGGTTTGGCTTCTAGTTCTGATCCTATCTTGGACTCAGGTGGTCTTATAAGACATTCCTGTACCCTTATACTAATAAAGTCTTCCTTTTTGTTTAATGAAGCACAAATCTGTTACTATAACTTTCACCCAAAGAATCTTAACCAAAATAGTAAGAGTTTATAAACTCTTGCATTGAAAGCTGAGAAAAGAAGTTCAGCTCTCAGCTCCACCACTTGCTAGCCAGGTCACTAGTATTTCTATATGCCTTGTTTATATGTAAAATAGAGATAATTACAGAAACTATTGTAGGGTTAACATGAAGATTAAATGAGACACTACAATGCAAAGGGCTTAGTACAGTGTCAGTACTAGTTCCATAAACAGAGGTTAAAATAGTCCTCTACTTTGCCCAAAATGAAATCCTATGCATTCAATATCTAATTACTGTGTAAGGTACTTCTCTGGGATGTATACATAAACAAAACAAATAAAAACCCTGCCTTCATAGAGCTGCATGTCTGGTACTCAATGAACATTTCTTAACCATTTATGTAAATGAATATTAAATACACACACCATGAATAAACACTAAAATCTGCCAATCATGTTAGGTCACCAATGGGTCACAGTTGGAGTTCAATATTCAGTATAAATAAAAAACTGTAAGATGATTCTCTGGAGACTACCTTTTCAGGAAAGATAACCACAAAATAAAAGAGTCACAACTCAATTAGGCATTTGATAATGGATTTTTTTTGCAACCCTGAGGCTAGTATCAGCTAAATATTAAAAATATCTATTATAATTGATTTTTATCTCAAGTCAAAAAAATACATATCTTGACTGCAAAACATACTCAATCTGATACTAACTTCAAGCAGATCTTACAGTAGCTTAGCTACCATTCTGTATTTCCCAAATCAACTCACTTGTCTATCCTGAGATTACTACTTTGTACTTCCTTCCTCAAACATGCCCAGCTGTTTTTTGAACTCTGAAAAATTAGATTAGTTAAAATAACAGATGGTAAAGATTACTGCAGCAAATGAGTTTTAAAAGCTATTTTAATGATGCAAAATAACAAAAAGAAAATGTATTTTAAAATGCATCCAAAAATAGACTAAAAATAAGATATATATGCTCCATCTCTAATTATTTAGGTGCACTATGACTAAGGTCAAAAATATAAATTAGATTAATATGATGCCTGGAAACTATGACATTACATCCTAAAATGTGATTTGTAAATATAGCATTTTGAATATTAAAAATTGCTACTTTTACATATCTAATCATGTGTGTATAAATAGTAAAGATAGCACAATTGACTGGATTTATTTTTTTTAAGCTTTGGAAACTCTCCTTAAAACAACGTAGAAAGTCAGTCTTTCCCAGACTTATGGCCTGGCATTTTTATAAAGCCCAGATCTAAAAGAGGTAGTCTCTAAAGCTTGGTGCTGGTAGGTATTTGCATAATAAATAAAAGGTCATCAGCTATTCGTAAATATGTGGTGTTTATTTCAAGCAGCACATGGCAAGCATGAGGTAATGAGTTCAACCCTTGGCACCCAAATCAAAACAAAAGTCACAGTAATTATAAGTATAGTTAAAGAGGTTATGGTAAATATTCTAACACTTTTCCATTAATTCACCAAAAAACTATCTGTACAATTTCTATTATTGTTCTTTAAAGATTTTTTTAAGAGAAAGATCACAAAAATAACTACCAAGTACTATATTCCAAAATACAGTACTTCATGCTATTAAAAGACTAGCAAGATTTCTCAATGACTTTTACTCATGACATATTAACATGCTCAAAATATTTATATACCTCATGATGTTGGTGATAGTATAAAATTATACAAGGCTACTCTGAAGAAAATTTGTCTTTATTATATGATTATATCTTAAATATAAGGCTTTGTAATATGTATAAAAATTCCTACATCAAATTTTCTACTTGTAGAACCGACTTGACACTTTATGAAAGATGGAAAATTTTCCAGAATCAAAAGTGGAAAAATAGAAATATTTGAACTACAGAAGGGGGAAACAAAAACAAACAAACTGAACAGATAAACAGTAAAGATGAAATAGCCAGTCATCCTTTTCAAAGTAAAAGGGGGGAGGTCATTTAAGGAACTGCAAGATAACTTATTTAGAACCTCCTAATGAATATTAATGATTCCATAAACCATGAAAACATAGGTTTCAAGTGTCAGGAAGATTTTTTGGCCGCTGTGTCTGTAAAATGTACTATTTGCTACAGTCTTCCCTTCTAAACCTCCCAACAAAAGAAGCAAGGCCAGATGGGCAACAAATGCCCCAATATCAAGACAAATGCAAAAAGAGAGAAAACCTTGCTTTCTGTACCAGTCATTAGTCATTTCTGAGAACAAAAATTGAAAAAAGAAAAAACTGTAAGTAGAGATGTGAGCCCACTAATGGGTAAAGGGAGGGGGAGGGAAAAGACATAAATGTCAGTTTGTTCTAGTACCTGCTTCTTGAAACTTAATTAGTAACTAGATCCAGAAACCTACCCACCAGGGCAGAGATTATACTGTATTTGATAGCTCTCAATCTGCTCAACCTTCTTGATTGTTATAGTTTTCTATGCCTCCAAACAAAAATATCTAAAGGTTCTTGACACTATAGGTACTGGGCTCCTACATGTTTACACATGCATATAAACAAGGCTTACTATATACATACTCGAATATAACTCCCCAAAATGTTAATAGTACACCTACTGGTCATATTCTGAAATTAAATAATGGTGATCAGTGTACAACTCTGTGAATATGCTAAAAATCACTGGGTTGCAGGCTTTTATAATGGGTGTGTTTTATGGTATGTAAATTATATTTCAAGCTGTCATAAAGAAAAATCTTTACTGGTAAAGACACTGTTAAAGAATAACTTTGTTGAGTAAGTTAGCTTTCCGTGTTTTACTACTTTCAATATTTTACTATTTTGACTTACAGTTTTCTAAACTCTTTCATAAGCTAATAAGATGCCTAAAAATAAAAACAAGAAATAATGTATTTCACACCACATAAAGCACGGTGATGCAAATCATAGTATTCTACTAAAATTTAATAAAATATCTGTTTTCATGGTCTTTGACCTGAACATTTATATATGTTTGCCACCTTATAGTTATTTTATTTACAATCAAAAGAGAAAGAACAGAAAGATGATCCCATGATACATGTAGCAAAAGCAAACCTAACCAGTCTGCATGGTTCAATTTTGTCCATCTACTTCCAGAGAAAATAAAGCAGGAAAAGACAGAAAATCCCCTGAGGTAAATGTTAGTATTACTGGACCCCTGTCCTTTATTTGCTGCTTAAACTTTTTCCTCCTTTCTTGTTCCCTCAGTTCATCTTCTCATTTTTTTTTTTTTTTTTTTTGGTACTGGGGATCGAATTCACGACCTCACACTTGCCAGGCAGGCACTTATATCACTGAGCTAAATCCCTGGCCATCTTTTCACCTTAATAGCACCAATATTTCTAGTTAGACTCAACTAAAAGAGAATTCACAAGATATTTTCATATAATGGACAGAATGTAGAATATATGCCAATTTATATAGTACTAAACTCAAAAAGATTACTCAGTGAAGTTAACAAAACATGTAAATAACCAAAGTAGCAGCTAAGTATTTCATTTGTGAAGTTAATTTAAAAGCAACACACTGACCTGGATCATACATACATACATACATACATACATACATATACATACATAAATAGACTTACAACTGAAAGACCTTTAGTAAAAGGAAGGAGGACAATCCTTTCAGGACTCCTTCTGTCTCTATCTCTCTCTCTCACACACACACACACACACACACACAAACACCCAGAAGAATTCCTTCTCTGAATAAATATATTCTGCTCCAATAAATAAATAAATAAATAAATAAATAAATAAATAAATAAATAAATGGAATGGAATGGAATGGAATGGAATGGAATGGAATGGAATGGAATGGAATGGAATGGAATGGGAGATTCAACGTGCCTAATCCAAAAATCTGAAATGTACCATGCTATAAAATCTGAAACTTTTTGAGCCCACATCGACACTACAATGGAAAACTCCACACATGACTTCAAGGGCCACATCACAGCCAAATTCAGGTGCACTAAAAATACTATATAAAATTATCTTCATGCTATAAGGTATATATAAAATATGAGTGAGTTCCATCACATCTGGCTTCTAAGTCTAAGATAACCTTATTATGTACATGCAAATATTCCAAAATCTGAAAAAGTCCTGACCTGAAACACTTCTGATCACCAGCATTTTGGATGAGAGGCACTAAACATGAAGAGAATAGAGGCTTAGCTTTCATTTTTTGGAGACAAAGAGAAGAATCCTAACTACCTGAAGCTGCCATCAACTTACTAAGAAGATACACATAGGGTGATGCCACAATTCCCTATTAATGAAATTGACATACTGATTCAAAAAGTCAAAGGCAAACAAGCTCAAACTAGAGTCCATTTCTATTCTCAAAATGAGATTTAGTCTGCATCATAAAATCGTGAGGCCTTAACAGAACTTATCACTAAACTCTTAACACAGACCTGCATAAATTTGTGTTTCAACAAGATTATAGGTTACACATAAACACATTCAAGTCTGAAGCTCCTTCCTTTACCATTCACCTCTGTCAATAATTAGGCAGGCTGCTTATTTAAACTCTGACTACTCTGAAAAAGCTTTCAAGAAGCAAATACTGCTTAACCAACTAACCAATGTTAAGGAAAAGAATTTTTCTTTAATATACGTCATTTTGTCATCTACAAAACTTCCCTGTGCTTTTCAAAAGGTTACAATTTAAAGCCTGCAGGTAGGAAATAAAGAGGTAGAATAGGAAACACCAGAAATTACAGAGAAAATAGTTTTGATATGTTTTTATTACTCAAAATAGGAAAAGAAATTATACAATAACTTAGGAAAGAACATAAAATTTATACACTAAGTACTAGTACTGTGTACTACTATAGATTACTAGTTCTATATACTAACATATATACTTTTATTCAATGGTAAGAGATTAGTCACTTACATATGCCACTTAATACAATTGTTAAAAAAGCAAGAGTATTAATAATAGCTAGTAGAAAAGGGCTAGAAAGAAAAACATATATTCCATGTTTTATATTATACAGTTTTTATAATGCCTTTTAGAAAGCCAATATAAATTAAAACTAAAAGATGTATTTTTAAGAAAATATTACCATTTGGTGCAGTGGGAGGTGACCAGACACCATAATATTTTGGCAAATATTTTCGTAGCTCTAGAAGAATACCATCACTACAATCAGCAGCATAAACCTGAATCAAAGAGAAATATAACACTTGTTATTGTTTTATAATGCTTTCAAATTGCCCTATAGACTTCTCAAATAAAACACAGTAATACTGAATCATAATTTATCTGATATATATCCCAACTGGAAGTAAATTTGGAATAAGCAAAAAAAGATTACTGTATGTCTACAACAAAAACTATGTACTCCTGCCAGGCATGGTGGTGCATACCTGTAATCACAGCAGTTGGGAGGCTGAGACAGGAGGACCATCAGGCCAGCTAGAGCTACAACGTAAGTTTAAGGCCAGCTTGAACTACACAGTGAAACCCTGTCTCAAACAGACAAAAAAAAAAAGGAAAAGGAAAGGAAAAAAAGAAAACTACACATATTGTTTAGAGTCTATTTTACTTGATAATCTAATTCTACACTTTCACTATCCTTGAATTATTTTATAACTATGTAAATTGGAGATAACTGATAGCAAATGTAAAATAATTTTTGTCCACAGACAAGCAAATGAATTCTGACCACAGCAGGTTCAAATAACTTCTGGCCACACCTCAGAGGGGGAGAGAGAATTTAAGTGTCTACATTTGAATTCATCTCAATTTCCTTTTATTCTATATAATCTGTGCTTCTTCGATTTCAGTCTTTAGCAAGTTTTTGTTTTTGTTTTTTTTGGTACCAGGGATTGAACTCACAACTGCGCACTTGGCAAGGCAGGCGCTTAAGCCGCTGAGCTAAAACCCAGCCTTTAAGCAAGTTTTAATAGGTAAGTCCTACTGAGCCTTCCAGGAACAGTACCCTTATCTAATACAAATTATTCAACAAAATAAATAAGGATAAACTCTTTATCACATTCTATGAACCCAAAGAAACTTAATATCAAAAGTAGATATGGACACTATATGAAGAAAATAGTTCAATCTCATGCTAACAGATGAGAAAAAACTTAAAAACTAAATAAGCAAAATGTAAAAGCATAAAGACACAAATCATTTTTATTCTGGAAATAAAAGGTAATAACAGTATAGAAATTATAAATTATCACATTAACAATGAAAACTCATACAATCATTTCAATTGAAACAGAAAAGATAGCTAAAAAATATTAAATACCTACCCATTTGTGTTTTAAATTGATTCTTAAAAGGAAAATAGAAAAGATTCTATGTATTTTCCTGCCTCTATCCCCCCACCATGGCCACAACCTCCACGAAGAGACTGGCCTGAATCAGCTGCACCCAGGGCCCCATGCCCTCTTGCAGCTGAGAAGAACTGCAAAAAACAAAGAGCAGGAGAAGACCTGAGGTCAACCCACTCCCTCCTCTAGTGCCCTCCTTGCCAGGTTTGTCAAGTCATAAACTGTGTACTCCAACTGTGTACTGTGTCTAGTCACTGTGTACTCCTTGCCCCTTCAGGCCTGGAAATGCTATAACAGTTTAGATCTCCCATGTAATCACAAACTCATGTGCTAAAAGTTTGGTCTCTAGGTTGGTACTGCTGAGAGGTGGTAGAAACTCAGGTCGGCTCTAGTGAGAGATCCTAGATCACTGGGGGTACATCTTTGAAGAGGAGTGTGGTCGACTGGTCTCCCCTTCTCTCATTTTCTGCACCTGGTCATAAGGCAAACAAATCTCCTCTGCCACATACTCCTGCTATGACTTGCTACTTCACCACCGGCCCAGAATTAATAGTCAGCTGACCATGCACTGACACCTCAAACAATGAGCCAAAACCCTTTCCCCTTTAAATTGATTATCTCAAATACTTTGCTATAGTAACAGAAAGCTAACACAGAAATTCAGTAATGAGAAATGGGGTTGTTGTGATTATAAATGAATCTACACAGAAATACCTCTGGAACTGGTTAATGGAAGAAGTGTGGGAAAGACTGAAGAAGCCAACTATCAAAAAAAACCTCACAAAAAAACAAAACAAAAAAACCAAGAATGTTTTAAGTAGGACTTAACAGGAGGTTCTGGCAGAAGCTCAGAAGACCAGAATGCTGACTGAAACATAAGGAGTACAGGGAATGGTGATGAAGTTGGAGAAGTAATGAAGACGCCCCTGCAAATTGGACTAAAGACCACCCTCGTACATGATGACCAAAGCGGGTGGGGAGACTGCATTATATTTATGCCCTCAGACTTTGTAGGCCAATCTTAATGGTAATGGACCCATTCATCTGGCAGAAGACATTTCAAGTCAGCAAAGCACTCAGGCCACAGCATGGTATTAATGATCATTTTTAGCCAAATTTGTAGTAAATGAGGCCTCAAGGGCAAGGTTGTCCAGGCCCTTGCATGTCCATTTTCTGCCACAGTGTTCCCCAGGACAATCAGCTACAGGATTTAATGTAGGTGTCATCTGCTTTGATTTGATCCTCTTATCTATTTGTCCATTTATCTCCTTTGAAATATAAATATTCATTCTCTGTCACTGTATCTTAGAAGTATGTAAATTTTTTTAAATTTTTACAGTGTCTCAGAACAGACTTGAACTGCTTAAGCAAAACTGAAACAGTTAAAAGATTTTTGGAGACTCTTAGAGATGGACTAAATCATTTTACACTCTAAGACGGACATGAGCCTGTGGGAGCTAAGGGCAGAATGCTAGTTTGAATCTCAAGGGCCATGTGTTAAATGCTCGCTCTCTAGGCTCAGAACTATTGGGACGAGCTACAATCTAGTGGGAGGTCTTAGCTTATTGTGGGTCTCCTAAAGCGGATTAAGGGAGGCTGGTCTTTTTCTCTTTTTCTGTACCTTTCATCACACACTCCCACCATAGGTACTACCCCATCTTAACTTAAATTAATGGAATCCATCTACCATGGGCTGCACCCTCTGAAACTGTTAAGACAAAAGGAACCTTTTCTCTTTATAAGCCAACTGACAAAGGTTATTTGTTACAGTAGCAAAAAACACAGATGATAAAAATTTATCTCATGCAAATTGTCAAGTCTTGACTTTTATAAACTTTTGTGAATAATTCTGTAAACAATTCCTTTATTAAATTGCCAGAGTACAACATTCATTTTTTGACAGAACCTTGACTCATAAAGAGGACAATTAACCTGAGAAAAAAATATCTACCATAAATTTAGTCATATTTTAAGAGAAGGAGTTAAATGACACCATCAATGCTCCTATTTAGCACTGAATCAGAGGTCCTTAACAACAGAATACAGGCTCAAAATGGTAAAAAAAAAAAAAAAAAAAAATTTAGAATCACAAAGATACAAATGCTGGGCATGGTGGCACATGCCTGTAATCCCAGCATTCAAGAGGCTGAGGCAGGAGGACTGGCATGAGTTTGAGGCCAGCCTGGATACACAGTCAGTTCAAAGCCAACCTGGACTCCACAGTGAGTTCAAGGTTAGCCTGGACTACATAGCAAAACTCTGTCTCAAAAATTAAAAGATATATAACCATCTGTAAATAAAGGCCCGAAGTCTCCTAGATACATATAATTGAATACAAGTTCAAAAAGACACAAGTATCTATTTCATTTTTAAATATTATAAATCACTGTAAAGAATAATTTAAAAACACAAGCCAGGTATGGTGGCACACACCTGTAATCCCATCACTTGGGAGGCTGAGGCAGGAGGATTGTTGCAAGTTCGAGACCAGCTCGGGCTACAAAGTGAGCACACGGCCAACCTGAACTGCATAGTGAGACCCTATCTCAAAAAGATGAAAGAAAAAAAAAAGAGAGTAATTTAAAAATACCATGAAAATGAAAACATAAATAAGACAAATTCAACACATTATATATGACCTTTATAGAGTAAATATAAAACACTTTCATCAAAAGAGAGACATTATAGCCTGAGGATGTGGGTTAGTGTACAATACTTAATTTGCATGCACAAGGCCCTGGGTTTCATTCTGAGCATGGGAGGAAGAAAACAATATGTAACAGTTAAGACAATCAATTCTAGTGCCAGACCTTCTACTTTCTACTGTAGTTACCATTTACTATTCAGATGATTTTGCTCAAACTATATGAACTAATTATGCTTTAATGAGCACCTCTATAAAACAGGTAACAACAAAATTGAGCTTGTGGACTGTTGTGAGGATTAAGTAATTAGCATTGGTGAAGAATTTACACAAGTACCTGGCACACAGTGTTAGAGAAGTGCTAAATAAAATACAGAATAGAGATAAATGCTATGGAAAAAAACTCACTCAATACAATAATAAACATCAATTCTCTTTAAATAGTTCATTTATTTTGACAAGAAAATCCAAGAGAAAAAGGAGAAAAGGATAAAAATAGAAAACTTATAATTACAAATGAGGTAGTATTTTTGATCTATTAGATTTGATAAAAATGAAAAAAGAACAGTATTAACTGTTCTCCATAATACACTTAGAATCTATTGCAGTAAAAGCCAAAGGACAATTCAGGAATAGAGTGTTCAATTCAATTTCACATGCTAAAATCTAACCTATAAAAATCTTATGTATCACTGCCGCATTGTTTGAAATGGCAAAAATTCCAAAAAAAAATTTAGCATCCATTTATAGAGTTAATTCATCCATTGAAATACTAAAAACTATGAAAGTAAATGAAGTACAACTGTAAGTACAGATATGGCATATTATTATTAAAGCAAAATAAATCAACCCGTAAGAGTTTATATATAATTTGTGGTGGTCAAAAAAATTACATATATTTGGTAAACACATCCCTCCAAATATCTGAAAAATCACCTTCTACATTGTTAAAAATTTGTGATTTTTATTCTAAATATTACCATTTAGTTTTTTTAAAATGATGAAATAGTAAGATCTAAAAGTTCAAAAAATCAGTGGTTATTAAGTAATGATTATAATATGCCTTGGCATATTCAGTTAGTTATTAGCTGGTACTATGAAATTACTAAAAGTTACACAAAAATTAAGTGATGAAACTAACTGAAAGACACAGAGACTTAACTGTCTCAACTCTAACCCATTATACTACAGGTACTGCCTTTCTAAAGCGAGAAACCTGGGGTTACCTGATATTATAGTTTGGACCCTGAATGCCTCCCAAAGGCCCATGGTTAAAGGCTTGGTCTCCAGTTTGCCAATCCTGGGAGGTGAGACTGGCAAGAGGCTCTCAGGCCTGTCCTTCAAAAGGATGGGAGGACCCTGGTCTCTTTTATTTTTGCTTTTTGGCCAAGGGTAAGCAATTTCATCCTACTGCTTACTTCTACCATTAATATGCTGCTTTACCACAGACCCAAAGAAAGTGTCAACTAAACATGGATTAAACTCTAAAACTATAAGCCAAAATCTATTTTATTCTCTTTACAAATCAACTATCTCAGGTTATAGTAATAGAAAGCTAACATATCTGGTAATATATTAGCTTCTCTAAATGCCTGGATATAAAGTATTTGGTATACAGAATGTAACTACATTTTGCAAATAAAAATGGACATTTAGTTCAATATGTATAAGTACATTTATAAAAACAGCACAAAACACTTTAAATCAGGTATGTTCAAAAGAATACACAATGTATGACTGCCTAAACATATAAACCCACTTATTACATAAAGGTCCAACACTAAGAGAAAAAAAAAATACCAAAGCATATGATAGAATATCCCAGACATAACAGAATTTCTAACTACTAGCATACAATCCCATGTAGCCTCAAAATTATGATTCGTATAAATTTAATGGTTATTAACTGTGCTCATATATTCTGGGTTAACAAATGAATAGATTTTTAAACTATTTGATGGGGGGGATGAGTTCTTTGTAACAAGCCTAAACTGCAAATTTCCAATAAGCATACTTATTATAGGTAAAATCTCATTATCAACAAACTTCCTAGAAAATCTGTTCTATAATGAAAATTTCATTTTCCCAGAAACTGAATTTTCAAATATAAAAGGAAAAGGCAAGGAAAAAAAAAAAAGTTCTGTACAAAAACAGCCCTGTGAAATGATGAGTACTAAGCAAAATGAGAATGTGGTACCATTATTTAAGCATATCTGGATCACAATATATCACATAAATCTCATTGCAACTTATGAACATTTCCATGGGGTTACAGAGCTTGGAGAAAATAAATCAACAGTCCACAATCAGACATCTAAATGGTTGAAGTGGGCCAGGGATTTAGTTCAGTGGCATGAGCGCCTGCCTGCCTGGCAAGTGTGAGGTCGTAAATTCAATCTCTCGTACCAAAAAAAGAAAAAGAAAAGAATTTAAGGCTGGGGATTTAGCTTTGTGGTATAAGTGCCTGCCTTGCAAGTGCATGGCCACAAGTTCAATCCCAGGTACAAAAAAAAAAAATTAACTAAATGGTTGAACTAAAATTAGAACACTAATCTATAATTCTGTGTAAAACCTATGATTGAGTATCACGGCACTTTCCACACAAAACTGTGTAAAGGCTATGTTTCAGTATCTCATCACTTATCACAACAGGAAAAACAAACAAACCCTCACTTTTTAGTAATATAGCCCATTTTTTCTCCCAGGAGGCTTTGTACTTTGTTGCTCACTGATCGGCCATCTTGTCTTGTCCTATAACCCATTGGTAAGGGCTGGATTATGTCTCACCAAAACTCATGCATCTTAACACCTGATACTTCACACAACATGAATGTACTTGTTACTGTTGTTTTTCAGTACTGAGGATTGAACTCAGGGTCTTTGACTTGAAATACATCCCTTGATCTTTTAAAAAATTTTTTTGAGACAGGGTTAAACTGCCCAGGTTGGGCTCAAATTTGCCATCCTCCTGCCTTGGCTTCCCAGAGTAAACCCAGATAACAATAGTCTTTAAAGAGGTAACCAAGGTTAAATGAGTTTATTAGAGACCGCTGTAATCTGATATGATCATGATCTCTAAGAATAAGAAATTAGGACATAAGCACAAGCAGCGAAGACCACGAGAAGACAGAGAAAAGAGCCATCCACAAGCCAAGGAGAAACACTGTCAAAACAAACCAACCATGACTACGTCCTGATTTATTCTAACCACCAGAATTGTGAAGACATAAATTTCACTGATTTAGCCAACCAATGTGTACTACTTTGTTTTTGCAACCTGGCAAATGAATATACCCACCCAATTCCTTTCAGAACAACTGATTAAAACTGTATCTTTTTCTATTAGGTAGCCTCTAAGCTTGAGAACTTCCATAAGGTAAAAGATACTGGCAAGATATTTAATATAGGAATGATGAAAGAACTTTCAATGGAAAAAAATTATTATTATGCTTTCATATATATATATATATATATATATATATATATATATATATATATATATTACATTACTCAGGCTAACTACAATACAGAAACAAAAACCATCTAAAATAAAAAGGCAACAGTAAATGGGTATTATTATACTCATAAACTGGATTAAGGATAAAACAATGCACATAAGGAATGAAACATATAAACAATTTTAAAGTTACACAGGATACCTCACAGAAACTGGGACAAACTAACACACAGATACTAGTAAGTTTTATTGATTACGTATCCAGAAACCACAAGTATTATCTTAGAAAATAGTGTGTTATATTAATAAAATGCCTAAACATTTATCACTAGACATCACCATCTTTTGGCATAAATATAGTTTAAGCACAAAGCTTTCAAAAGCATTTGAGTTTTCTATTCAAGTACATTTTTATACAGAATGACAAGTTTAAATTATATAGAGTATTCTGAAAAAAATCATTAAGTGTTCTGGAATGTACAAGAAGCATATGATCTACACAATGATTTAAGCAATGGACATATAATACAAAGAATTATTAAGCACTAATAAGAGTAACTAGAAGACATAAGATGAATTAACTCCCTATGGTTCTATAACTGAGAAAGTACCTAGGGAAGGACAAATTTGGAAAGTGAGCTTGTTTCCTAAGCAGACCTCAACAGTGAAGGCATAATCGAAGCCCACGTGATGACAGGGATGTTCACTTGGTTATCCATCCCAGAGCTGGTCCACAAAAGGACATGAATAAAACAACTATACAAACAGGATAGTCAACAGCTGGGCATGTGGACACACGTGGGGAGTTGGGGTGACACAAGAGACAAGCGCCTACTGTGCCTAATATCCATCCTACAGTAGCAACAAGAGACAAACATAAAGAGATGAATGTAAAGGAGTTGGGGTGCCAATTTACAGAGGAGGCCCCTTATGATGGAAAGGCCATAAGAAGATGATCACCAGTCTGGGACGGGGTTCTGAGGCTGCTGAGGATCTGTATTTGCAGACACAGATCAACTGCACTGCTGACCAGTGAGACAGCAGAAAAGCCCTCCCTCCTACCATGTCTTTGCAGTGCTCTCTACCAAGAATATTTAACAGTATCCTCACAATAAATGAGAAACCTTTAAAGGAGTTGAGCTTAGAGTCAAAGGGGAGGTAACAAATGGAGAATTTGGAACTGAAGGGCAATAAATTGGTAAGTGGCAGAACAGTTTATAGTGTACCAAACATTTAAAGAGTATTATCTGCTATTTCAAACTCAGTTTAGAAGTTAGACATAATGCTTTAAAAAGTCACACACAAGGGCCAGGGATATAGCTCAGCTGCACAGTGCCTGCCTGGTAAGCACAAAGTCCTGAGTTCAATTCCCAGTTCTGGTGGAAAAAAAAAAAGATCACATACAACACCTTAAGAAAAGTACACACCAATATCCCTTATGAACAAAGATGCAAAATGTCTTAACACAATATTAATGAAACAAATCCACTAACAGAAAAATGATTACAACCTGATCAAGTATAATTTGTTAAAAAGGTTTGTCTCATAAAATCAATCAATATAATAACATAATATTAAAAGAATAAAGGATAAAACCATGATGTCAATGATCAGGGATTTAGTTCAGTGGCATAAGTGCCTGCCTGGCAAGAGAGAGGTCGCGAGTTTGATTCCCAGTACCAAAAAACCAAAAAAAACAAAACAAAAAAAAAGGTCATCAAAACTCCTTAATCTACTGAAGTCCTTAAAAAAAATTCTAACTAGCTTTTGGCAGAAACTGACAAGCTGAGCCTAAAATGCATATTGGAATACAAAAACCCAAAACAGTAAGAGACAAGTTTCAAAAAGAACAAAGCTAGAAGGCTCATATTATCCAAATTCAAGATTACATAGTTACAGTAATCAATAGCTTATGGATAGACATTTAGATCAATGAAATTGAGAATCTATAAGCTACTCTGAATCAGTATTACTGCCTCTCAATTTCAAATTCAGCCTTCCTAACTTACAGAACTGAATTCCTTTAAACATTTCTCTTACATTTAGTCAGCTGACTTGACAAAGCCATTAGAACAATTTAATGGGGAAAGTACAGTTATTTCAGCAAATAGTGCTGTGATATAAAAATGCTTGAAAGAAAAAATAAGTATGAACCTTAATGACTTTGAATTAGACACTACTTTCTTAGATATAACACAAACAGAGCAACAGAACAAAAAAATAAGTTGGACTTCAAAATTAAAGTTTGCATTCAAAGAAAGTGAAGACAAACTGCAAAATGGCAGAAAGTATTTGCAAATCATGTAAGAACTTGTACCTAAAATATATAAATAATAACATTAAGTATGTAACTAAGTTTTTAAAATACAGCTCTATTAAAAAATGGGCAGAAATGGGGATGACAATCCATAATGTATTTACCACTTTTGCCCCGAATGAGTGTTTTGAAATTTTGTTGTAGTTTTTTAATTTTTTCTTTCTTTTTATCTTTGAATAGATTTTTTTTTAAATGGGCAGAATATCTTGATAGGCATTACTCTTGAAAAGATATACAAATGGCCAGTACGTACCTGAAAATATACTCCATATCATTAGCAACTAAGGAAATACAAATCAAAACAAGCTACAGTGAAATAACACCATTTCACAATCACTAGGATGCCATTTGAAACAAAAATAGAAAACAAGTGATGGTGAGCACATATACCAACTACAATACTCATATATTGCTGCTGGACATGTAAAATAATGCAGCCACAGTTTAGGAAATAATTTGACAGTTATTCAAAAAATTAATTGTAGAATTAACAAATGACCTAATAGTCCCGTCCCTGAGCATGTACTTGAAATAAGAATACATGCTCAAATACTTATATGTGCATGTACATAGCAGCACAACTAATAAAAGCCAAAAGGTGAACCAACCCAAATGTCTAACAAGTGAACTGGTGAGCAAACTGTGGTATATAAGCACAATGGAGTACTATTCAGTGATAAAGAATAAATGAAGCACCAACATATGCTATGATACACATGATTCTAAACACAAAAGGTCACAGTTCATATGACTCCACTTACATATAATTACTGAGACAAGTTATGGAAGACCACCAGGTCAGCTCTCCTTGAAAGATGAGCATTTGATTCCATTTTGGCTCAATCAGATCCTGATTTTGTGTATGGATATGTACAGAGCTGGCCAGGATATTTCTTTAACCCCTCAATTGGCTTTAAACAATGCAAAGGGGTCAGGCCAGGAGCTGATGTGTAGTCTTTAAAGTAGTGGGGGAGGGGTGTTAATAAAGCAATGTGACAGGTCAGTGATGCCCGGTCTATAGCTTCCAACTAGTATGCATGAGCCAGGTGGATCCAACCTTGATGTCTCTGGGATTGAGCCTTGAGAAAGAGGCCACGATGTCTAAGAGCATGAAGACTACACATCAAAGCTGAAGCCCAGACCCAAAAACACAAGATAGTTCCTCAAGCTGTGTTATGCAGATTATTCTTTCTGCACACCTCTCTCTGCATATTGTAGAGGCGCTATCTCACCTACGTAGCCCAGCTCACAGTGCTCACCGACCTTACACAATTCTCACACACATCCCTGAGCCACTCATCTCTTCATGAATTAATAAAACCCATGTTCAGCCTTGGGTCGAGGTCTTTGTTCTGGTTAGTCATTGTTCTAAGTGGACTTAGGTTCCCCCTGACTCCCTGCTTCTACAGATACATGTTCGGTTTCTTTATTCTCACCATGGACTGCACCAAAAGTGGCAGATTGGAATTATCTATGAGATTAGAGATGGAAAACTGGTTGGGGAAGTGGGCATGATCTGTTAATTACAAAATTTTAGGGCACATGTGCAGAACAGTTCCCAAAGCCCTGAATAAGGATCCAATTAGAAAGGGGCACCTTTAATTCCTCCAGAGAACTTGAGCAGGTTATCAATATGAAGGCCTACACCTGATGTCTGCCTGCATAGTGGGAGATATAAAAGACAAACCATTGTTGAGTTCTAGACAACTATGCTCTGCTTACACAGCAGTCCACTCTCAAGCTGTAGAGGGTAATTTTTCATATGTTTACTTGGCCCAAATGTATTTTGCAAAGCCTGTTTCTTTTCCTGTCTCCAACAACAGAACATCTTACTACCTTTTATACTTATTTTGACCAACTTTTAAGACCAGAAGTACCCAAAGCCTGGTAGTGTTGCTATGAACAGGCAAGTCTGAAGCATGCAGATTAGCAGTAGACAGCAGCTGAGGAAAGGAGGAATGCAGTATAGTAGCTTAATAGAGGACAGAAAATTTTCTTCTCCCACCACCTCCCACACTGGGGACTGATCCCAGGGTCTCATGCATGCTGAACAAGCACTCTATCACTGAGCTAAATTCCCAGCCTTTTCTTAAAATCTGATTTTGAAAAAGAGTCTTGTTAAATTGCCCAGGCTCAAACCTGCATTCCTCCTGCTTCAGCCTCTCAAGGAGCTGGGACTACAAGTGTGTGTCACTATATCTGGCTATAATTTTTTGTCTCCTTATACCTTCAACCTGGTGCTTCAATGCTGGGGACAGAACCCAGGGACTCTAGCATGCTACCATTGAACATCTCTAACCCAAGGATTTCTTTTGAGCAATGAAAATGTTTTGGAATTAGATAGAGGTGGCAGTCACAGAACATTGTGAATATACTCAAATAAAATATTCCCAACCACATGGTTAATTAGATGTTAAATATGTCCTCTTTTTCTCCCTTTTGGAGATTCACCATCCAAGTTAGCACATTTAAGACTATAAGGAATTCTATAGTAAAAACATTTATTTATTTTAGCATTTCTGAGAACTACTAACACTCTCAGTGTAGTGTTTTTCAAACTGTGTGTTCACAATCCATTGACTGAAATCAATTTAGTGACTCAGAATCTTTAAGAAATGAGTAGAACAGAAAATACTAGACCACATCACATATAGTAAAAGATAAACATTATCATGAAGTTTTTGTTTCCATTATACTTAGTGAACTAGGACATGTTGTCAAATATATTTCTTACTGTGAGTCACCACCAGAAAATGCTGAAAAGCATTTTGAATACAACAAAACAAATCTTACATTATTTACCATATTATAAAATTCCAGCTCTCTTGGGCCCCTCGGAGGTGGCTGTAACTGTTTCAACACTGTGCCATCTGGATGTTGCAGTATTCCTATGGGACAGAAATTAGACATTTAAAGCTTTAATTATAATGAACCTTGTCTCACAAAATAGATTTATTTCTGAAGGACCAGATAAACCAATTTCATAAATTTAAGGGCCTACTTTTATTTCAAAAATGTTAATATTCAACCCACATGCTTTAGTGCTTATTATATGCAAAGCACCAGAACATAAACTCTGAATCACATAGTTTTACTGCCTCTACCATTACTCCCTGAGAGCCTCCTCAAACTAAGAAATAAAACATACATGTAAATTTTTACAGAAATTCCTCAGTAACAGACTTTCTGTGAGATGCTAAGTTCTGGTTTAAAAAAAAGTTAAAAGTTATAGCATAAATTGATTCAACTTTCATAAACAGAAAACAAATATATGTTAACTATATATATAAGATTTTCTATTTGGCATAATGTATCAACTATAGTAATCATCCAATAACCTGTTTTGAAACCTGATTTGTTATTTTTTTCTTTTCTCTTCTTTAAAATTAAATTTAAAAAATAAAAAAAGAATTTCCTATTTGGTAATATATTTTAAGTCTCTCTTATCTGTTATAAGAAAGCAAGTAAAAAAATTTTCCTCATTCAGATGCACTGTGTGCAGCTATACAAAGAGCACATGAATTATCCAGCCACCAGGAAAAGAAGGCTGACATCAGCACCAAACATGGAACAGAAAGAGGTACATTTTTATAATCTCTCCAAACAGAGTGGAAGCCTTTTTCAAGCATCACCACATGTATACTAACTAGCTCTATCCCTATAACCCTAAATACCCATTTTCAAATTTAAATCTTAAATTTTAATGTAACCAGATTTCACAAAATCCTGCTAGCTAAAACAGAATACAATATATAAATCTATTTAGAATTTTGATAAACTATTCCACTTGAGTTTCTATTTCTTTGTGCACATGAACAGAATTCCACAGTGAAAACAGGGGTCTTCATAAGCAAAGAAACCACAGCTTCTTGCCCACTTTGAGACAAATGCCTGTTCTAGATACAGATGAATTTCCCATTAGACAAGTAGGGAAGTAGATGTTCCTCAAGCTATCCACAACAGTGTGGGATAGAAGGATGAACACAAAAACATACTGCTGGGGTAAGCAAATCTCTCAAACCACTCATCCTACAACATTACTCTTCAAGTTTTGTGAGAAAGAGGAAAATGGTAATCTCTAAATTCCAAGATTCAAAGTAAACCAACAGTAACTGAAACTGAAGCTAAATCCTCATCCCTACCCTCACCAAGATTCAGCTTTCAAGATTAAAAAGGAGGCATCTTAGAAAGCTGACTGCAGTACAGCATCAGTTCAGCTAAAACCTAGCAGGAAATACTTATCAACTGCTTCCTTAACAGAGGAAGTACATTGTTACAGTCTATATCTAGACATCCCCCCAAAAGCTTCTCTCCCAGGCTTTAAAGAAAAACACTGGGACAAGACAGAAATCCAGAAAGATACTCTCAAAGTTGGACTATGAGGAAGAGAAATACCACTTCTTTAAGAAGAAAAAAAAAAGACCCTTTTTCCCATGGAACAAAGGTATTAAACTCCTGGGGTAACGACAGCAAACCATATGGCCCCTGAGGTACAGGTGAAAATCCACTATGACTGGGGAACAGTTTAAAAAACTCTTAACTCTAAGGAGCTGGGGGATAGGTTAGGAGCTAGGTCCTAACCTTAGACTGTACACAAAAGACCTGATAAAAACACAAAACACAAACTGACTCCCACAGGAAGAAGGACAGGATTCTTCCGAGTAAGCCCCTTTCCCCAGACTCAGCATCACAAAACCTGCCTTACACTGAAGCTGGACCAGAATGACAGAGAAAAACGCTACTCCCCAGCATCAGGCTAGTAATCACCAGGTAAAAACCAACAGTACATAGGCTAGAGCAGGGGTACAAAGAAGGAGAAAACTGTCTGAGACATGGGTGTACAAAAAGACATAAAGCAGAGAGTTAAACAGAAATACTGAGAAAAATGCTCTGGCATGTCAGCTCTGTCCTACCATGAGGTAAAACCTGAGGAATTCCAAATCCATGGTGCACTGAAGGTGTATGAGTCACTTACAGTTGCCATAACAAAATGCCACAGTGTTCAGCTTCAACAACATAAATCTATTTACAATAGTTCTAAAGGCTAGAAGACTCAGATCAAGGTGCTGCTAGACCAATACTTGGTGAGGACACTCTGCTTAGCTTGTAGGTCATCTCACTATATTTTCACAAGGCTGAAAGAGATAGCAGCTGTCTAGTGTCTGCTCTTAGGACAGTCCTATGAGATCAGGACTCTACCTTTCTGACCTCTTTTAACCTTATTACCTCTATAAAAGCTCTATCTTCAATTAGGTGTGGTGGTGCACCCTGTAATGCCAGCAACCTGGGAAGATGGGGCAGGAAAATTGCAAGTTGGGGCCCAGCCCCAATTAGTTACTTAACAAATAAAAAATAAAAAGGGCTGGGGATATAGACCAATCCAAATGCCTTGAGTTCAGCACCCACCATAAAACAAACAACCCTATGGGCAGGAGGAAGAAACTTCAACATCTGAATTTATAGAGACACAAACAGTCTAATTGGACAGTAAATTTAACAACAACGAAATTCAAATCTGAATCTTCCTAACTAAACTGGCTTAAATTACCAAAGCAACAGAAAAGCAAAAGAGGTATACATTTCAGGAACAGATATTGTTTGCCTCAGTTGCTGCAGTTTTACTGTAGCACATGATAACCACTGGAATTTAATAAAATTTACCAGACATATGAATAAGCAAGAAAACAATACTGTCTGAAGATAAAATAGTGTATAAACCAGTTTCAGAGGTGACACTAATGTTAGAATTCTCAGACAAGGTAACTTAAAATAACCGCATGCTAAAGACTAGAACAGAAAAGGTAGGTAATGTGCATGAAAGATTAGGAAGTTTTCATTTATCTGTTGGCCACTTGTCTTTCTTCCTCTGAAAAGTGTTTATTTCTCTTGTCCATTTCTTGACTGGGTCTTAAATTTTAGCTGGTTTAATTTTTTTGAGCTCTCCATATATTCCAGGTATTAGACTTCAGTCTGAGGAGCAGCTGGCAAAAAATTTTTCCCATTCTGTAGGTGGTCTCTACTGATGGATTCTTTTCCTGTTCAACATCTCTGACCATGAAAGAAATGCAAATTAAAACAACTCTAATATCCCATCTTATTCCACAAAGAATAGCAGTTATTAAGAAATTAAACAATAAAAAATGCTGGTGGAGGCTATGGTGAAAAAGGATCCCTCTTTCATTGATGGTGGGAATGCAAACGGTACAAGCATTATGGAATTCAGTATGGTGATTTCTCAAAGAACTGAAATTAGAAATTACATATGATCCACTTATCCCCAATAGGTATCTTTCCCAAAGAGCTTAAATTGTCATACAACAGTGACACATGCCTACCAGTGTTTACAGTAAAACATTTTTAATAGTTAAATCCTGGAAGCAGCTTGTATACCCATTAACAGATGACTGGATAAAGAAAATGTGATACCTCTGAAAATGTAATACTACACAGCTATAAAGAATGACAAGTTGGAGCTGGTGGTGCATTCTCCCTGAAACAGACTCGCTGAGTGATAGGAGCTGATGGAACCTGGGGATGCAGAGTCACGGTGATGGTGACAGTTGGTGACCCCAGAGACCTCTGCACAGACATGGCAGTGGAGAGGAGTGGCAGATGTGGAGAACTGCACAGGCTAACGCTGTTGGTCCTGATAATTCATGACTAAGATTGTCTAAGGCTCACAGAAAACATAGTGGCACAGTGCCAAAGAACCAGGGACTAAGACCACATAAGCAGCAACTTCTAAGTGTCCCAAATACTAGCAATAAAGCAACCCCCATAGGCAATTTACAAGCATCTCCCTAGGAATTAAATGGGAAAAAAAAGAAAAGAAACAAGAAGAAACAAGATGCAATCCCAGACATTCAGTTCACCAAAGGCAAACCTAAGAGGCAGTGAGGTGGGGCAATTCAAAACCCCTCACCAGGTCTCTCTGAGGTGGAAACAACAAAGCAATTGAATGTGGCTCTGAAAAAAATGAAATCAGAAATAATCTCTCTGATAACTACAGAGATTGCCAAAATACACACCATGCTTACCAATCTTAGAGCAGACACAAACAAAAACTAGATGAGCTTAAGCAAATTATGGAAGCATAGCATACAAATGAAATGGAATCCTTCAAGCAGATATCCAGGACAATAAAAATGACACTGAAAATATTCGAAGCAGATTAGGCCAATGTGAGGACAAGATCTCAGATTTTGAAGATAGACTGGCAGTCAGGGATCAGGAAAAGAAAGATTTCTCAAAACTAGCAAGAGACCATGAGAAATCAATCCAGCAGCTGCTGGATGAGCCAAAGAATAATTTAAGATTAATTGGAGTCAAACAAGCAGGAGATACCACAAATGACATTAAAAACATGTTCATAGATAGCGTGACAGAAAACTTTCCTGGAAGAGAAAAAGAATTTAACATAAAAATAAAAGAGGCATACACAACCTCAATTAGCAATTATCAAAAAAATCTATATCCAATCATATCATAGCAAAGATTCCAGAAATTCAACACAGGACTAGAATCCTAACTGCTGTTAGAGAAAAGAAATAAATCACCTATAAAGGAAAGCCCATCAGAATTACAGCTGACGTCTCAGCACAAACTTTGAAGTCAAAGAGAATTTGCAGTGAAGTACTCCAAGTTCTAAAGGGAAACTTTAGCCCAGATTGAAGTAACCTACAAAACTATCTTTCAAAATTCATGGAGAAATAAGATATTTCCATGACAAACAATATCTGAGGAATTTATGACCACAAAACCAGCACGCCAAAATGTTCTGAAGGACACTCTAGAAAGAGATAATAAGGAATACAGCTCCTTGAACCCCAACAGAAGAAATCTAAACAGGGAATGCATACAGAGGGGAAAAGGGAGGAGCAGCCAACAACGGGAAAATAACATGACAAGGATAAGTTAATATGTATCAGTTACAATCACCAGTATTAATGGTCTCAATTCACCAGTCAAGAGACACAGAGTGACAGAATGGATCAAGAAGCAAGACCCAACAACATGCTGCATGCAAGAAACACATTTTTTTTTTAAGGTTGTAGAAATACAATAGAACAAGACAGAACAAAGGCAACTGAGACAGTGCAGTGAATTTAGTACAGAACTTTACAGTAAGTTACCAGGATAACACTAACAGGTAACATAGTATGTCTCATTATCTTCACAATAGTTGTCTAGTCAATTAGGTATAGCAAAATCAAACCAAACACAGAACATTATAAAACCAATAGAAAGAGAATACTGAATAGAGTAAAGCAATTAATCATAATGAAACAAAACTGAAAACATCATTTGCTTTCAAACAGAAGATAGAGGAGACCCCCCATATTTGCAATATTGCATACAAGAAACACATTTAATTCAAAAGAAATTCACAGACTAAAAGTCAAAGGATGGAAAACAACACTCCATGCAACAGGAACCCAGAAAAAAATCAGGGCTAGCTATTTTATTTGCAGACAAAGTGAATTTCAAACCAAGACTGATCAAGAGAGAAAAAGGTCACTATATTCTAGTAAAGGGACCATCCAAGAGGAAGAGATAACAATCATAAATATATCTGAAACAAATACTAATGCACCCAACTATATTAAACAATTACTAACAGGCATGAAAAATCAAATGAACCCTAATACAATTGTATTGGGAGACCTCAATACCCCACTGTCACAAAAAGACCAATCAACTGGACAAAAAAAAATCAATGATGAAATATTAGAACTAAATCAAACTTTTGAACAAATGGACCTAGTAGATGTCTATAGAGAGTTCCACCCCACAACAGCAGAATACACATTCTTCTCACTGTACATGGGACATTCTCCAAAACAGACCATATACTGGCTCATAAAACATGCTTAAGTAGCCGGGAATGGTGGCTCACTCCTGTAATCCCAGCACTAGGGAGGCTGAGGCAGTAGGATCCTTGCGAGTTTGAGACCAGCCTGGGCTACAAAGTGAGCTCAAGGCCAGCCTGAACTGCATAGCAAGACCCTATCTCAAAAAGACAAAAAAAAAAAAAAGTGCTTAAGTAAATGCAAAGGAACTGAAATTATCCCATGCATACCATCAGACCACGGTGCAATGAAGTTGGAAATCAACAGCAAAAGAAACCACAAAAACTTCATGAACACATGGAAATTAAACAGCACCCTATTAAACAACCAATGGGTCACACATGAAATTAAAGAAATTAGACATTTTATGACAATACAACATACTGGAATTTGTGGGACACAATGAAAGCAGTGTTAAGAGGGAAATTTATTAGCAGTAAATACCTTTATCAGGAAAATAGAGCAAGCACATATAAACGACTTAATGTTGAACCTCAAACTTCTAGAAAAACATGAGCAAGCTAAACCAAAAGCTTGTACAAGGGAGGAAATTATAATGATCAGAGCAGAAATTAACACACTACAAACTAAAAAAAAAAAATACAAAGAATCAATGAATAGAAGAATTGGTTCTTTGAAAGATTAAATAAAATTGACAAACCCTTAGCCAACCTTATCAAAAAAAGAAAAAACTCGAATTTTTGCAATTAGAAATGAAAAGGGCAAAAGCATAACAGATCCTGCAGAAATTCAGAAAACCATCCATACTTACTTTGAAAACTTGTATTCTAATAAGATGGAAAATACAGAAGAATTGAACAGATTCCTAGATACATACAAATTACCAAAGCTGAATCAAGAAGATATAAAAATCCTAAATCAACTATTATCAATCAATGAAATTAAAGATGTAATTAAAAATCTATCAACAAAGTAAAGCCTAGGCCCTGATGGATTCACTGTTGAATTATGCAGGAAATTTAGAGAAAATGTAACACCACTAATTCTCAAAATCTTTAATAAAATTGAACAGGAAGCAATACTTTCAAATTCATTCCTGGAAGCAAGCAGTACCCTGATACCAAAACCAAAGGACCCAACTATGAGAATTATAAGCCAATCTCCCTAATGAACTGATGCAAAAACCCTCAATAAGATACTGGCAAAACAGACTGCAGCAAATCGTCAAGAAGATTATACACCACAGTCAAGTGGGATTCATCTCAGAGATGCAGGGATGGTTCAACATGCATAAATCCATAAATGTAATACACCATATTAACAGAGCCAAAGACAAAAACTGTATGACCCTCTCAATACATGCAGAAAAAGCTTTTAACAAAGTCCAGTACCCATTCATGATAAATATCCTACAAAAAATTGGAATAGATGGTCACTATCTCAATCTGATAAATGCCATCTATGACAATCAATAGCCAACATCATACTAAGTAGACAAAAACTGAAAGCTTTCACTCAAAAATCAGGAACAAAGACAAAGATGCCCACTGTCTCTACTATTATTCAACACAGTCCTTGAAACTTTAGCAATTAGACAACAGAAAGAAATAAAAGGAATAAAGATAGGAAAGGAATAAGTTAAACTATTATTACCTGCAGAGGATATGATACTCTATTTAGAAGATCCAAAAACACTACCAAAAGACTTCCAGATTTAATAAGCAAATTCAGTAACGGAGCTGGTTACAAAGTCAACACTCAAAAATCAACACCCTTCCTGCACACAAATAACAAACTCACTGAGAGAGAAATCAGGGAAACAATATCTTTTCTAATAAATCCAAAAAAATGAAGTATCTAGGAATCAATCTAACAAAGAAGGTAAAAGACCTCTATATTGAAAACTATAGTACTCTGGAAAAGGAGATTGAAGAGGATATTAGAAAATGGAGAGATATCCTGTGCTTTGGGGTAGGTAGAACTAATAGAGTGAATACAGCCATACTTCCAAAAGTGTTACACAGACTCAATACAATCACAATCAAAATTCCAATGGCATATTTCACAAAATTAGAGAAAACAATCCTAAAATTCATCTAGAACCAGAAGAGACCTAGAATAGCAAAGGCAACCCTGGGCAACAAAGACAAGACGGGGCATCACAATCCCTGACCTGAAATTATACTATAAAGCTAACGCGATAAAAAGTGTGGTACTGAAAAAAAAAAAAAAAACCAAAGATCAATGAAACAGATTGGAAGATGAAGAAACAACTCCTGACACACTAAGCCACCTTATTGTTGACAAAGGTGCCAAACACATTCACTGGAAGAAAGATAGCCTATTTAATAAATGGTGCTAGAAAAACTGGCTCTATACATGCTAAGATTAAAACTGGATGCATAAATCAGAATGGATCAAAGATCTAACTATTGAAAGAGAAACAATGAATCTGCTGGAAGACAGAGTAGGTAAAACTCTTGAAGACACTGGTGTACACAAAGACTTTATGAACAAAATCCTGACTGTACAGGAACTATCACAAAGAATCAATAACTGCAAGATTTGCAAGGTTTTTTAAAATTCATCTTTTATTCCATGTACCTTATTTGTGTTACATGAATTTAAAAGTAATGCAAACTATCATTTCATAATTGATATTAAAACATATAAAAACTGAAAAATATTGGTTGCTATCCTATGTCAAAATACTGAAGGAAACAACTATATTTATTTGCAACAGGAAGGAACAGACTCTGGCCCTCTTTTTCTGCTCTGCATGCACTGACTATTTATGAGGGGTGCATGGAACCTCTGAAACAATCTCCCATTTCCAGCCTTTCTTCCAATACTGTATTTATCTTTTCCTACTCTTTCCAGTTCAAAAGTGAATTTCTAATGTTTGACAAAGAATTACTATCGAAAACATAAAGAGCCGGGGATTTAGCTCAGTGGCATAAGTGCCTGCCTGGCAAGCCGCAAGGTCATGAGTTCAATCCCCGGTACCGCAAAAAAAAAAAAAAAAAAAAAAAAAAAAAAAAAAAAAAAAAAAAAAAAAAAAAAAAAAAAAAAAAAAAAAAAAAAAAAAAAAAAAAAAAAAAAAAAAAAAAAAAAAAAAAAAAAAAAAAAAAAAAAAAAAAAAAAAAAAAAAAAAAAAAAAAAAAAAAAAAAAAAAAAAAAAAAAAGTCCTTCCATATTTAAAAACTCAATCCAAAAATGGGCATCTAAGATGAATATACACTTTTCAGATGAAGAAATATGAACAGTAAATAAATATGTGAAAAAATGCTCAAAATTGTTGGTCATTTGAGAGAGATAAAACAACACTGAGATTTCATCTCTCCCCAGAAAGAAAGGCTACTATCAAGAAACAAACGCTGGAGGGGCTGTGGGGAAAAAGGAATCCTTCTCCACTGTTGGTAGGAATGCAGGCTGGTGCAGCCACAGTGGAAATTAGTGTGGAGGTTCTTAGAAACAATAGGATTGGTGGTCCCATTCGACCCAGCTACTCCCCTTCTGAGTATCTTCCTAAAACAATTAAAAACATCATACCACAGCAATATATGTGTACCCATGTTTATAGCAGCACAGTTTGTAGTAGCTAGATCTTAGAAATAACCTAAATGCCCATCAACTGAGGAATGGATAAAAAAGATATGGTATTTACATACGATGAAGAACTATTCAGCCATAAAGAAGGATAAATGGAAACTTCTATAGATAAATGGATGCAACTTGAGACCATACTCATTAGTGAAATAAATAAGACACACATGTAAACATATTGTTTCATCAGAGAAGCTGAAAGAAAAAGCATATGTATATGTGTGTGTGTGTGTGTGTGTGTGTGTGTGTGTGTGTATATATAAAATAGCTAAAATAGTTATACTACTGATTTCTCTAAGTTTTCTGATGAGAAAGATTTGTGCTGGTATTGTTCAGACAACTGAATGCAGATGTCTTGTGTTCTGGTCCAATGATTTGGGGATGACAATGTGCAATGTATGTACCATTGTTGTCCCCTGGTTGATGTGTTTTGAAATTCTGTTGTAGTTTTTCCTTTTTTTTTAACTTTTTTTTCTTGGTACCGGATCGAACTCATGACCTCATGCTTGCAAAGCAGGTGCATATGCCGCTGAGCTAAATCCCCAGTCCTTTTTTTATTCTTGAAATAAAATGGATTTGGAAAAAAAATGTCAACTTTGAAACATGTAAGAAAATGCATGTACCTGGAAAATGTAATGTTTAGTGAAATAAACCACACATACAAGCTTAAATACCATATAGTATCTCTCTTTTGAGTGAGACAAAGTACAAACAAAATGATAAAGAAGGGTGGTCAGAAAGGGACAAGAGAATGGATCTCTTGCAATAGGGGCATGGTCCAAAGGAACAAGGGCAAGGGGTGAAAAGGAAGGAAAGGGGAAAGCAGAATATAGATATGTCAGGTATAGGAACTTAATAACCTCCATTAATGTAAACATTATATGCCATATACATGAGCTAAGACAAATACTATCAACAAGAATGAGAAACAAGATAAGAGAACTGGAGGAAGAAGGAGGGAAGGGGAAGGAGATTTAAAAAAAGAAAGAAGCATGCTGTAATGTGTATATATAACCACTCTTCAAGATGATGGTAAACTACATGAATTGCAAAGATGTATAAATAAAATTAAAACTTAAAAAAAAGATTATGAATTTTAGTAGAGAGAAATTTTAAGAGTCAAATGGAAATAGCAGAAATAAAAATACATAGCAAGATAGACAATGCTTTCCAGGCCGGGAGCGGTGGCACACGCCTGTAATCCTAGCACTTAGGCAGCTGAGGCAGGAAGATTACCACAAATCTGAGGCAGCCTGGGCTATATACAGTGAGTTTAAGGACAGCCTGAAGTATATAGCAAGTCGCCATCTCAAAAATCAAAATGAAACAAACAAGGAATGCTTTTCAGGGTCTCAACAGTAGGCTCCACACAGCCAAGGAAAGAATCAGAAAGTGTGATATCAATGAACAAAAAGGTGGGGGAAGGTTGAAAAAAATCAAAAGAAAGCACCAAAGTTCTATGGGATAATATCAAATTGTCTGAAATAACTATGTATATCATTAGAATCCCAGAAAAATGTGAAGGACACAATCATATTGACAGTAGCATTATTCACAATAGCTAAAAGGTAGTAATAACCTAAATGTCCACAGACAGATGACTGGATAAAGAAAATCTGGCATATTCATACAAAGGAATATTACTCAGCCTTTAAAGAGAAGAGAATTCTTATGCTACAAGATGAACAAATCCTGAAGATACTGTTAAGTGAAATAAGCCATTTACAAAAAGATACACGCTGCATGATTCTAATTTATGAGTTCAATTTATGTAAAGTAGTTAAACTCGTGGAAATAGAAAGTAGAATGATGGCCGACAGGGGTTAGGGAGAAGGAACACGGAGTTGTTCAGTGTATATAGAGTTGTAGTTAAAAGACACAAGTTCCAGAGATCTGCTGCTACTATATACTTAAAAATGGTTTAAATGGTAAATTTTATATTTTTTTTTAGAACACAAACAAAAAAATGTTGTGCAAGGCTAGCTGAACTGCATAGTGAGACCCTGTTCAAAAAGAAAAAAAAATTGTTTAAGTCAGGAGTGGTGGTATAAGACTATAACTCTAGATCTCAGAGCAGCTAAGGTTGGAGGGAAGCCTGGACAATTTGTCCAGGAACTGTTTCAAACTAAAAGAAATTTAAAAGGCTGGAGTTACAGCTCAGTGGAAGAACAGTCTAGGTTAGTTTTGTTTCCTTCTCTTTTTAAAAATTTTTCTTCTAGAAATTATTATGACAAATACATACTTTTATTAGAAATAAAATTGTGAAAGCCAGGCAAGATGGTATATGCCTGTAAACAGAACCTCAGGAAAAGGAATCTTATCATATATAAACAAAAATATTTTATAATAGGTCAGTTCTTTAAGAAGACATAACATCCTAAATAAACATCTAGTAATAGAATTTCAAAATACGTAAAGCAACTAAACAGAACTAAAAAGATAAACAAGTCCACAAAGGATAAAACCACAGTGTCTTTCTCAACATCTAATAAAACAAGTAGATCATTAGTAAAGATACATAAGGCTTGAGCAATACTATCAAACAACTTGACCCAGGAAATACTTAGAATATTACATTCATAGAATACTACCGCCAGCTGGGCATGATGGCCTGCACCTACAGTTCCAACTACTCAGCAGGCTGAGGCAAGATCACATGAACCCTTATGTAGGAGGCCAGTCTGACAACACAGCAAATCATCTCCAAAAAATAAATAAAGCTACATTCAATAGAATATATATTCTCTTCAAGTATAAATGGAGTTACTAGCAAGACTAATATGCTAGACCATAAAACAAGTAAAAAAATCTAGCAGGATTGGAATCATACAAAGAATATTCTGATTGCAATAGAAATAAGAGCAGTGCGAGAAATACCAAATAATTTATGGAATTGTTTGTTTGTTTGTTTTGGGGTTTTTTTTTTTCCTTTCCTTTTTTTTTTTTTTTTTGGCTTTTTGAGACAAGGTCTCCTTAAGCAGTTCAGGCTGGCTTTGGGCTCACTTTGTAAGCCCAGGCTTGTCTGGAACTTGCAAATGATTCTTCTTAGCCTCCCAAGTGCTGGGATTACTGGAGTGCATCACCACACCCAGCTTTTAATATCAAGTAAGTAACCAACATACTTCCAATTATCTGTGGCTCAAAATTTAGGAGAGAACTTAGAAAGTATTTTCAATTAAATGATAATGAAAATCCAACTTATCAAAATTGTAGAATGCAGCCTAAGTACTGCTTAGTACTTAAAGAAATGTGAAGTTCTAAGTATTTGTATTAGAAAATAAAAAAGGTTTCAATTTAAGATACAAGAAAACAAACCCTACCAACTTCAAAACATTAGAAAGACATAATCAAAATATTAATGAAGAAATGGAGAATGGAGAAAACTCAGTGAACTCAAAAAAGATATTAGGATCAATAAACCTTATAAACCTCTAGTTAAATGGATCAAGGAGAAAAAAGAAAACAATTATTAGAAAAAACAAAAGACAAGTCCTACAAACACTAAAAGGATAAGAGAATTAATGAATTTCATTTTAATAAGTGCAGCAATTCAGATGAAATGAACAAATACCTTTAGCAACACAATAAATCTGATCTACTAGGTCTGCTAAAACTATTTAATTATAATTGAAAACCCCTAAGACAAATCCAAATCCAAATGACTTTATTTGTAAATGTTATCAAGCTAAACAATACTAAACAAATAAATAAATAAACAATTTTAGCAGATTCACAAGAAAATAGGAAAGTATTTTTCCCAAATTCTTTCATGAAGTCAGAATAATTCTGACTTTTTTTTTTTTTTGTATCAGGGATCAAATGCATGACCTGTTGCTCACCAGGCAGGTGTTCATGCTGCTAACCTCCTGGACCCCAATTCTGACTTTTATTTAAAAGTCCATGAAAGACACACACACAAAAAAAACTGTAGACCATGATCTCAAATGAACACAGTCACACAAATCTTTAACAAAATACTAGTAAATTTAATCTAATAGTACCTATAAGATCATTTATCTTCCCAGGTGGATTCATTTCCAGGAATGTAATATTGGCTAAAATAATTCAAAGTGAATAAATATGGCAGTAATATTTTGAGGAAGAGAGTTCTCAAGAAAAAGGAAGACACAAGCAGAAAATAAGGAAAAACAACCATGTGGTTAATTAGATAAAAGTTATAGATTTGGGGAGGCAGGCTCTGAGTGGGGAGAGCTTGTCTAACAGGTACAAAGCCTGAGTTCAAGCCTCAGCACTGCAAATAAATAAATAATAGGTATGGGACTCTGGGTATAGCTTAATGGCAAAGTACATGCTCAGCATGTGGGAAACTCTGAATTCAACCCCCAATACACATATGCGTGCACACTCCCTGCTGAATTATAGGCAAGAGAATGAACTTAAATTGCTAACAATATGAAATTACCTATTTCTTAATCCAGTCACTGAAATGACAAACAGAATCACATGCAAGGAGCAATGTCCACAACTGGTATCCAGATTATGATCTGTAAACACCATTCTCCCTCTCAAAGGCACTAGTTTCCTGGAACAAAAACTGCTCACTCAAAGGAAGAAATAGGGAAAGCATGAAATTACATGAAACATGCTTAATTCCGGAAAATGAAAAAATAGTGTAAAAGAAAAAATGTGAAATGTAAAAAAGACACAGGTGCCAGCTGAAGAAGCTGTCACTGTCCTAATTCAGACAACATTAGCATTAAAAGCAGCAGCAATAATAATGGATAATTTAAAAAATGGATATTCATTTAAGTTTAAAAAATCAACTAAGATACTCTAATGAAGAATTAATGGGGGAAATTTAGCCTTAATGTAGAATGCCAATCAACTAAAGCAACAGAATTAGAGTATATTTCTGTTTTTCAACTATCACAGTACTGAATTTGTCAAATACTGCATCATCGAAGGATGCTTAATCCACTGGACATAAAGTATGATGAACAAGAGTATCAGTCTCAAAAGAGTCCTCCCAAGTTATTAATTATATTAGCAAAAGCAGTAACTTGATAGTAGAAAGAAATATGGCAGGCAGTATTTAACTACTGTGATCCAAGTTTTGTCAACAATAATGCAACCAACATGCCCTGTGATAGGATGCTTTGAGAACATTCCATGACGTATATACTATTCTTACCAAAAATGCATTGCCTGAACCTAACCATGATGAAACCCACAAAATGTAAAGGATGTTCTAAAATGCCATATGCCTGAAACTCTTAATTTGTATAGTTAAAAAGATAAAGGAAAAATACTCCAAAAGACAGCTAATCATGTAACAGCTCAATGCAATGTCTGAAGTTAGAAGGGGAAATACACTGCTCTAAAGAATATTCGATTATTTCTTGGCCTTTTAGCTAAGATCATGTAATAGTTGTTCCAACATTTCTGGAACAATGGCAAAAGCTAAATATGATATACTGAATTTCATCATTTTATCATGGTTAGGTAGAAAACAGTTCTATTTTTAGGAGATATACAATTATGATCAGAAAGAGGTGATGATGGCTGCAATTTATTCTTAAAAGGCTCTATGAAATCATTATTATCTACCAAGAGTTTAAAAAAGTATATGGCAAAATGCTAGTAATTGGTAAATCCAGATGAATGCTATGTATTGGTTCACTGGACTACTCTGGCAACATTTTTTATAATTTTTTTGTTAAAGTTCTTTAAAAAGCAGGACAATTTACAGAATCATTACATACTTAGAGGAAATCTAGCTAACTCTACACTGAACTGTAACAATAGAAGAAATTAAAGAATGACTAAAAATGGAGAGCTATAAGATGTTTAAGTCCTAGAAGGCTCAAGGCTTTGAAGAAATCAACTCTCACCAACACAATCTATACATTCAAAGCAACGCCAAACAAAATCTCATCAGGCTTCTTGGGAAGTGAGATGAGTTGCTTTAAAAACTTACAAGGAAATGCAAATAGCCAGAAAAAGTCAAGACAATCTTCAAAAAAGAAAGTAGGATGCTGGCTCTACTATTGATCAAGACTTACATACAGATAGCAACATGAATCAATACAAAGAAGTATTAAAACTAGGCTCAATAAACAAATGAAAATAAATAAAAAGGCCAAAGCAAATCCAGGAAGCTGACTGAATAAACAGTGGTACATATGGACAAAGGAGCACAACTGAGCTACAAAAAAAAGAATATGCAGGAACTCTATGAACCGGTACGTACTGATTGCTAGCACATACTGTTAAGTTTTAAAAACAAAGCAGAAACTATAGCATACTTCCTCTTGTGTTAGAAAGATGACGAAATAAAATGTTTTGGGTGTTGCTGCTTTGTTTTTGTCTCTTTGAGAGAGAGTCTCACTATGCAGTTCAGGTTGACTGCTGAAGAACTCCCAATGATCCTCCTGCCTCAGCCTCTGCAGTGCCGGGATTATAGGCATACACCACCATAACCGGCTCAAAACTTCTATGTACTGGCTTATTTGTGAAAAAGAAAAAATGTTGAATCACAAACAATGAAAGATTGTACAAGGGGTACAAAGGAATGGGGTACACTGATATGAAAATACTTGTTGCCAGGCATGGTGGTGCACAACTGTAATTTCAGCACTTGGGAGGCCAAGGCAGGAGGATCACTATGACTTCCAGTCTAGCCTGCACTACATAGCAAGAGACCCTTGTCTCAAACGCCCACCCCAAAAAAGTGATACTTATAATTATATTTTTCTGTGAAGTTTTGACTTTCAGAAGCCTATTAATTTGTATGTAAGCATTCAAATATGTAATTAAACAAAAATGGAAAAAAGGGAACTGAATTTAAACAGAAATAAGTGAGTGGAAATATTTCAAATAAAAAATATTGCTGTAAAGGGCAGTAGTACAAACCAAAGAACTTTTGAATAGTTTCCAAGCACATTTCCATAGCATAAGAAAATTTTATCTTGAATTCTTTACTCTAGGTTTGTTTGAAACTTACAGGACTGAGCAAAAGAATAGACACATAGATGAGACAAGAAGTCAGGCTTCTCACTTTGGAGGACGGGAAACACAAAGCGAGAATCAAGTAAGCAAAGGAGAGCTTCCCCCGTTGGAATGAAATGAAGTACAAAAGTGTGACTTCTGAAAGTGTTCATCATCACTGGTCATTTGAGAGATGAAAATTAAAACAACACTGAGATTCCATTTTTCCCCAGAAAGACTATTATCAAGAAATGAACGAATAACAAATGCTGGTGGGGCAGTGGAGAAAAAGGAATCCTGCTTCACTGTTGGTGGGAATGCAGACTGGGACAACCACTGTGGAAATCAGTGTGGAGGTTGCTCAAAAAATTAGGACTAGAGGTCCCATTTGACCCAGCTATTCCCCTTCTGGGTATCTTCCTAAAACAATTAAAAACATCATACCACAGTGTTATATGTGCACCCAAGTTTATAGCAGCACAATTTGTAACAGGCCAGATCTTGGAAACAACCTAAATGCCCATCAACTGAGGACTGGATAAAAAAAAGATGTGGTATTTTTATACAATGGAATACTAATCAACTGTAAAGAAGGATAAACTGGAGACTTTTATAGGTAAAGGAAGTACTTGAGACCATACTCTTAAGTGAAATAAATCAGATACACATATGAAAACATATTGTCTCACTAGTGTGAAAAGCTGAAACAATATATGTATATATGTGTGTATATAAAACAATCAAGATAGTTATACTACTGATTTCTTTGAGTTCATTGAAGAGATTGAGATTTGTGCTGGTATTGTTCAGACAACTGAATGCAGATGTCTTGTGTTCTGGTCGAATGATTTGAGGGTGACAACGTGCAATGTATGTATCATTGGTGCTGATTGACATGTTTTGAAATTTTTTTTTCCTCTTTGAAATAAAATGGATTTTAAAAAAAAAGAAGTGTGATTTCTAAAGTATTTATATACTCATTTAATTACATCCACGGAGAACACCTGGAAGCACTGACACCCTAGCAGCTATGACCACATGTCACGCATATCTTAATTTCTAAAAAATACCACTTCCCACTAAAAAGGAACCAGTGTTCCTTACACAAATGGCTGACTCAACAGCTGGGGAGGAGAACCACAAGTTTAAAATAACTTCTGGTGATGGAAAGGAAGTGTTACCTATGGGCAAATACAGCAACAAAGTTTTGTAACAGATTCTGACACTAAAATAGGAATCCATGTATCCAAACTGATCATACCTAACAAGCATAGGAATAAAAGGAGGGTCATTTCTTATAACAAGAATCATCAACAGATGTTAAATCTAGAGGTGAAGTTTGATTAGAATCTGAATATCATCATGATCCTCAAGTATCTTCCCACAGATAGTTTATTAGTTGTTAGGGAAAACAAATATTAATTATGTACTGAACAAACCAGACTACACTTGAACCAGGTGATGAAAATTAACCACAAATAAGGGCCAGGTGAACATTGTAGGCTTCTCCATATATCTTTTAAAAGACGCCTTTCTATAATGTCCCAGCCAGAAATGCATCACCGGAATCTCATAATGACCCATCAGAAAGTCGAAGTGAATTACATGTCATAGTTAGTAGCCTTTATTCTTCAAAAATGACAATACCATATGAGAGAAGGGCTGAGCGTATTTCAAATTGAAGGAATTTAAGAGATATTGTAAATGCCATTGATGATGCTAAACAAATGCAGTGACAGACATCATATGGAAAGCCAGAAAAAAACATGAGCTATAGGCTAAAGTTCTGCATAAGTGTTACATTTCTCTTACTTAATAAATACACTGTAGCTCTGTTCTTAGGGAGTATACTCTGAAGTATTATTGTATATGTGACAAGATGTATGCAACCTATTCACATAGAGTTCAGAAAAAAATGTGCATAGATAAAACATAAGACAAATTTGGCAAAATGTTAAGTTCTCTCTACTGTTCTCACAACTTTTCTGTAAGTCAATTAATTTCAATAAGGATAAGTAAGACAAAATAACTGTGGGTCTTTTCCATAATATTTTTAGTTTATGCTAATTTTAGTCAGCTTTGGTAGTTTACATTGGTAGCTATTACACTTTTGTGAAACCTACAGAAATAAGTGAACAATGTGGATGGTATGTTCCAACATACAAGAACCTTTAACACAGAATTTACAACAGAAAAAATGCTGAAAAAATCTAAAAATCTACCACAAAGGAACAGTTAGGCAAATTTTGATACATCTACTCTGTAGACATGGCACTTTTTAAAGACTTTAGTACAGTTTCTTACTCAATGGCTCTGCTTAATGATGGTTTGACTTTAGGATGGTGCAAAAGCAACAGACATTCAGTACAAACTGTACTACAAATTATGAATTTTTCAGCTTTTTCCAGAGTAAGGACCTATGCAGAGCAGTGGAGGCAAACCTAGCTCTCAGGTGACTACCAGAATCACAGTCTATCAACAGTACACTATACTGCTATGCTATGTGTACAGTAAGTTTGGAGTCTCACTATGCAGGTTCAGACTGGCCTTGATCTCACTTTGTTGCCCAGACTGGTCTCCAACTTGCAATGATCCTCCTGCCTCAGCCTCTGGAGTAGGGATTACAGGCCAGCTCCATTACCCTGGAGTCTGGCTTCACAATTGTTTTAATGTGTTTATGTGCCCAGAAACAAAAGCCTAAGGGTAAAATTGTTACCAGTGACTGACTCTGGGAGAATGAGAACAAAGAAAAGGCATTATTTAAATTGAATTATTTTCCTAAAAGACCATGTATTTTCCAAATCAAAAACTGTGTTCTTAAAACTAAGACTTAAATGTATTTCATCTGGCAAATGATTTCACTGGAGAAGACAGAATATAACTTTGATATCAGAAATGCTTATATACCGTTGTTACTTAGCTACAACAAAATGTATTCTTCTGTGCAAGCATCTTTGTTCTATCAAGTGTCCTGTCTTGCCTTTTTTTTGGAGGGGGTGCTATGGGAGATTAACTTGGGCTTGAACTTGTGATCTTCCTGCCTCAGCTTCCCAAGAGTGTTGGAACTAACAAAACCAACAATCCTTGTATGGAAATGGGTAAGATACCAACTTCAAAATGAAGGACACTGCTTACTTAACAACAGTAATACAAATCCATACAATGTCTTTAACAAAGTGTACTTTGTCACTTCAAATGACAAACCAAAGTATGTGCTCAACAACATAGTTTAAACTGTAAATGTTTATGAGAGTGGAGGGACAGAAATTGTTGAACTTTAAATTGCTAACCATTTTGCTATGCATTTTATGAATAGGGAAGATTATCAGCATTCAGGTGTCCTTTTACAGTGCTAACAACATATGCCTAAGTGTGTAAATATCTGAGACTCTAACAAATATTAGATTATGGGGATGTAAAACAGTCATTTATCAAAAAAATCTTATGAAATTGAAAACAAGGTTTACTTTCAATATTAAATGTAATAAAACAATTAAGGACTATTTTCTTTGAAATCTAAATTACTCCTTTAGGCAATCTGGGTAACAAATTAACCACCACTGTTTCTACGGTAAAGTCACATTCAGAGTACAGCTGTAATTACTCAAAGATAGCTCTGTGAATGGGATCACTATGACATACTTTAATAAGCAAAAGGTTATACTCTTAACAATTATCACAGAAATTGCTTTTATTTATGTTGGTTTATTCTCCTTCGCATGTAAGTCAATCTCTATTAGGAACATTATTATTACAAGTGATTAATATATATCAATAAGCACCCCTTTATTAACAGTGACTCCATTAGTATTTTCAAACTCTTATTGCAGAGTATGACACATAAGAGGAAATGTCTCTGAGAAGTACGTTAGCTATGTTGTTTCCTAAGTCAGTGTACTAAAAGACTGTCAATTTTCACTCTTTCACTTCCTGACTGTAACTGAGTTTCAGTCTGCGTACTTTCAGCAAGCACAATACATGGTGGAAAAAAACAGCAATTCAAGGAAAATCCAAGTCATGCATAGTAGCTGCCGTGATTCTAGGCTTGTCACTTAAACCAGGCTTGGCCTTAGTTACCATATCTAAAAACATTAGTTACTTCCTTACCAGCCTAAGCCTGAATCATCTTACCAGTAAAAACCAAATCATCTGTGGTGGTTGATCCAGGTCAAAGATCTACAATATCCACACAATCATCCATCAGATTCTCCACTTAACCGTGGCCAAGAACCAGTGAATAAAACAGGAAAATTATACCTCCTAAATTAAGGCCCTGTATTGTGCTTTAAAACTTGTGAACTCACAGAACGTATCACAAACCATAAAAGTCTCCTAAAAGATAAACAGGGAAAAATGAGTGCTTTTATCTGTGTAACATTCTAGTACAATAGCATGGTGTATTTCTTACCAAGGATCAGAGGTTCTACGCTACTGAACACCACGCCTCCCAGAGACATCCAGTAGACACTAAAAATCCTCCTCAAAGGGGAAGGGAGTGAATGGGACAAACCAAGACACCCCACCACCCCGCCCCACAAAGCCCTGGTTTTTCTTTCCCTCCAGCTATGCAGCTGCACCCTAGAGAGAAACTAATTTAGAGTCATCTGCATTTCATTCCTTTCTTTTGCAATAGCTACCCGCCTATAATAAACAGACCTTGTGCTGGAGGGAGAATTTACTTCCCTGTCCAGTAAAAATAAAGTTCCTTATTTTTACGAAGAATGCCGTCTCCAATCAACACCGACCCTCCCCGAGGAGACCAGGCACGCCTCTCTCTACTACCCCAGTGGCAAAAGCTGGCGCCCCACACCCTAGAAGTCGCCCAGTTTCACACCCCTTCAGCACGGGCGGCGAGGCTGCGGGGGAGCACGGCAGAGGCCGGGGTGCGGCGTGCACCGCGGGCTGCCCAGCAGGGACCGCGGGCGCAGAGCTGCCTCGGCCGGCCGGGGGCTCGCGGAGACAGAAGGGGCGCAGAGCCCCGCGCCAGCCTCACTCACCCACTTTGTCCTTCCCATACATGTGCCCGGCCACCTGATGCGAGAGGGGCACGCAGCCGTTGAGGAAACGCAGCCTGCCGGCCGCCGACTGCGAAATGCCTTCAGGGGCGGCATCGCTCGCCGGTGGGCTCCGCATTTCTGGGGTGCCGGGCGCCTCGAGCCGGAGCGGGGATGGAGGTTCCGTTGCCATAACGGAGAAAAGGGGTAGCAGCGGCGGCGATAGCAGGAAAAAAATAGGGCGGAGGGAGGGGGCGCTGGAGAAGCCGGGGGTCGCTCAGGCTCGGCCGCGAGGAGGCCTGGGGGTTCCCGCGGCCGCTGCCCGCTGAGGCCCGGGAAGGGGGCCCATGACGCCGCGGAGGCGCGGGCGCTCCCTGCCCAACTCTCGGCAGAGCGCAGCTCCCTGCTCCAGCTCCCGCCCGGCGCTGCCCCGGAGACCAAACCCAGCCCGCAGCGGCGCCCCGCGCTCCCAGGGGCCCGGACGGCGACCGCGGCCCCACCTCCCGCGCCCCCGCCCCCTCCCGCCGTCCTCCAGTCCGCGCGGCCGCCGCGCGTCAGCGCCGCCCGCCCCGCCGCCAGCTTCCGACTGCGCGACCGCGGCCGCCGCCTCACCGAGCATGCCCAGAAAGCCGCCCGACGGGACCCCCGCGGCGGGGCGTGTGGCGCGGCCCGGGAGGTATCGGCCTCCCGCGGGGGCGAGGGTCCTTGTCGCCGCCACCCAGGGGCTGGCTCGACTGAGCGCGCCTCCGAGCTTCCCGGGTAGCACTCGCAGAACCTCGGGCTCCCAGGTGTGGGGCGCTCGCAGGTACTGACTGGGAGAGCTCGGGGTGGTCGCAGAGCAGAGACAGGGAGCTTGGGAGGCCGTCCCTGCTTTGCAGTCAGCACTGTGCTCCTGCCCTGCACGAAGCACAGGCTCCGAAACACGCTTCAAATTAGCCCTCCAAAGGCTGTGTCCAAACTGCGCTTACCAAAAAAGAAAAAAAAAGTAACCGACACTAATTTAGGGGGAGAGCTCTTGGGAGATAGAAAATAATCCTGATGCTTTTATCTATTTTTGGAGGGAGGCACGTTTGTGAGGGAATGAGCTACTCTTCTCCCTCCAGCCGTCGCTCTCGTCCTCGACAGCGCAGGTTCCAAGGTAGGTGACTGGGTCAAAGGCGGAAAAAAGGGACGGTGCACACCAAGGGCTGCGGAGGTTTGGAGATGGGATTCTGGTTGATTCCTGTGTGCCTTGCCGGGAACGTAACAAAACTAAATGTGTCCTTGGGTAGAGTTAGATAAGTGAGCAAAAGGATTTTAGGCGCTGTCTTAGCTGGTTAAGGAAAGCGACCTACTGACACCTGCCTTCCACCGGCAGTCACACACCTGGAAGAGATGGAAAATCTGGCCTGCACGCCTAGTTCCCAGAGCTCCGCCCCTCGGAGTTGCGCAGACTCAATCGCTGCCTCTAAATCTTCCTGCTGCCCCGCCCCCCGCGGCTGTCAAAATCCGGACTACACTTCCTAAAGGCCAGGGCCACAGCGCTGCGCATGCTCAGCGTTCACGGGGTGGATCACACACACACACACGTGCTTCCAGCCTGCCGCGGCGCCTGCGCAGTAGCGACCTGGAGTTGGTGGCCTTAGGACGCTTTTGGTACCTTGACTCCCGCAGTCTGCGCGAGGCCATTTGTGCTTGGCGTCTTGTGCACACGCCTTGCGAGCAGCGGCGCCATGGGTCTGACTTCCAATTCCAGCGTGCGAGGTGAGGGGGGGCCTGGAAGCTCGCGAGGCTGGAGGCCTACGCACCGGTTGCAACGTCTGAGGCTCCTCTGGGCTGTTACAGCGGTCCTGCGCCGCCTCGGGTCCGGTGACCTTGAGGTGCCGGAGGGGACGCTTGGGGGCCTGGGCTGGGCGGGAAAGGGGCGAGGCAGGGCGTGGTTGAGGGGCGTCACCCTGTGTAGTTGTGATTGTCCTGCTCTAGTTCGCGTTGCCTGAGACCATCCCAACCCTAGGACCAAATAATGATTCTACTGTGGGTTCTTCTCTTTGACTCCCAAAATGCTTCTGCGTCCTTAAGTTGCAGAACCTGGGGTAAAAAATGGAAAATGACGCAAAGGGAAAAAAAAGTCTCCTTTCTTACGTTGAAATCAGCGTGGAACCAAAAAATCAGTTTTCAGCAACCCTGAATAGTGCATGACTAATCATATCTTTTTTTTTTTTAAGGTGAAGCAACACAATCCGAGGTATTCTGAGGAGTATACGCAGGGGTTTTTTTTATTGTTTTTTCCAGCATCTGGCGTTTTATGACAGTAACCCAAGACAATTAAAAAAAAACAAGTTTGTTGATCTTTCAGCTTTCTGTCTTCTCTTGTGTCAGAACCAAGAGTTTGGAAAGAAACAATACTTTGCAAAAAGTTGAATTAAGAGAATCTAGAAAATGTATTTAGTGTGACGTTTCAGTTTACTACCAATTTTTAGTGATATTATAAATGATAATACCATCTACAAGCTATGAGATATATGTACTCTTTCTGCCTAGTTATAAAACACCACTTTCCTGGATTTGGTTACTTGTAACTGTAGTTGCCTAAAGGTAAAGAGATTGTCCACAAGTTAATTAAAATTAGCCACCACTGATTCAGTAAAAGTAGTACTGAACATCTGTAGTGCCAGGTTTTCTGAGAAGTTTCTGTTAATTTGAGCCTTAATATTCTAAGAGAAATTCCATAAACTGGAGAGTTCTACTTCTGTTAAAATGTACTTGGCTGAGAAAAAAATCAATGACATTTCCAAGTTAATAATGATAACAAAAAATTATTTACAAAAATTACCCAGAAGAATGCTCATCTTAGGGCTCTTTTCAATAGAGTCATATGATGCATTTAAAATAGGGAGTGATTTTTGGGTTAAACTTTGAGGGTTAAGATTATGGAGTAAAATTAAATGGGCATGAGGATTGTGCTGCTACTGTAAATTTTATAGGACTGTTTGCACATGTATTAATTGTGCCAAAAGACTTAAAAATATGTTTTTGATTAAAGTACGGAATTATTTTGTGTAAGTGGGCACTGAACTCAGGTTGCACACTGTCAGAATAAGATGTAGGTGAACACTTGGGACTTCTTACCGATCTTTGCAGGCTAATCTTTCCTGTAATCAAGAAGAGGTTTTTTGTTTGTTTTTTAAATCCTACAATAGGGGAGTTCAAAGGTGACTTTCCCATTAGTTTACCATTTTCCATGAGGTAGCATATCTGTGAACATATTATTAACTAAAAGTGCTCAACTTTTTTGTGTGGAGTAACTACTTTTAATGTTTAGTTCTTATATAAAAGTTTGTTTCTTAATGTCATTTAGTTGGAATAATATAAGACATTTAGTTTTCAAAAGAACCAAAAGTTTATTCTTAATTTTTAAACCAGTTTTTAAACCTTTTAATACCACAGATTGAAAATCAATGTAGATCTTTTAATTAAGGGGAAGATGTTCGTGTGTCTGCTCAGTTAAATAAATTCATTGCTATAAATGGCCTAGAATGGAAGGTGACAGTGTTAAGGACTGTGTTCAATGGAAAGTAAAAACTGTGTGCATGTGGAATTCTTGTAACAGAGCAAAATAATGGTCGAGTTATCAATAAAAATAGAGATTAGGCCAGGACTAGAGATCAGGAAAGGCAATAAGAATGAGTGATAAATCCTCAAAGGTCCTTGTCCCTGTGGGAGCTCTGGACCCTGGTTTGGTTGAAGAGAGGTTGTGTTCACTGTAGTTTCTAGCACTAAGTGGTCTTCAGTGGCCACTTTCCCAGTCTCTTGTGATTCTTTCTCAGGTCCCATAAGTGACCTTTCTGATTTCATTGTGCTCCTTGATGCCTACTATGTGAGTCTGTTCCCATTCTTAACCTCTTTGCCGTTTGCAAGAGATGAACTCTGAGACCATTTTCTCTCTGTAGCCTCCCCATATCATTTTCTTCTGCTTCCTTTAACACTTGCCTTGCTGATGCTTGTTACTTTTGAGTCTTTAGCCCCTCAAACAGGTTCTCGTCTCTTCAGCCTATAAGTCACTTATAATCTACACTCATCTTTAAAACAAATTTTCCTTTTTAAAATTGACTCTAGGGATTGAATCCAAGATCCTTGCACTGTGTATTTGTTTTGTTGTTTTGTTTTTCAAGAGAGACAGAGTCTTCTTAAACTTGTAAGTTGCCTAGGCAAGGATTGAACTTGAGATGCTCTGCCTTAGCTTCCCAGAGTGCTGGAGGTTACAGACATGTGCCACCATGCTGGACCTTTTGTTCTGTTTTTTCCTGTTTTTTCTTCTCATCTTTACTAGTTGTGGTTGTTCTTTTTTTTTCTTAAGAGGTTGGAAAGATGGGTCCTCTTACTACCTATGTTATGGAGGCTGGGCGAGTCTCAAACTTGGGTTCAAAAGCCTTAACCTCCTCAGCCTCCTGATTACAGGAATGTGCCCGAACGACATACTTGAAAAAGGCTTCCATAACCTGCTTTCTTAACCTCCCTTTCCCTCAAATCGTGTTTTCCACAAGTTTTACCTACAAGTTACATAGGTATTTATCTGTATACCTTGTGTTTTGTTATCCATCCAAAACTGATCATTACAATGCGTGTAACCCAAACTTCATTTTACAAATTCTTATTCTGACTTTACATGCTTGTGCATTTTATTGAAACTAAGGAATAATTTTCCGGTTCATTTAACCTCAACATTAATTCAGTAAATTCATTGATCATCAAAAGTAACTATGTAAAGGACTATTTTCTGAGAAGGAATATACAGATCATAGAAAAAAGCAATAGCTCCTATAGGTTATAAACAGTAGATAGGATGGGATTCAGAGCTATAGGTGAAAGAAGATTGGAACTAGGTGAGGGTAACTAACAGGTTCATTTTCATGCTTCCTGTGTGTATATAAAAAATCCATATTTAAAGACTTGTGAGTTTATTTTTAACAAATTATGAAGGAGGCAAAAAACAAAAATTTGGTTTAAGAGCAGTGTAGTGGTAAGGTAGACAGATGGACTTCCAAGTGCGTATTAGTCATCCATTATTTCTTTCTGTTCAGCTAACATTTAATGCCAGCTGTAAGGCAAACCTTGAGAAAGATGTTAGCAGGCACAGCTTACCAGTAGGTACAACCCCCCCACACCCACCCACCCAGAGGCAGGGGTTTCCACACAGCTCCCATCCCAGCTTTTCAGAGGCACATCCCAATTCTGTGGCAATTAATGGTAAGAGAAGGCAGCTTGGGGCAGTAAAGGAGCTAAAGGAAAAGAAAAAGGTTAATATTTCTAAATTAAAGCAAAATCATCCAGAGTAAAGAAAATTTGAGAAATGGTTTACAAATAAAAGGGTATGGGGTGTGGGACCAAGTCCCAAGTTTTCTCCATCTCTGAAGAATTTTAAGAGAAAAAACTTAAGTTATACAATAGCAGACCAAAGGAAGAGTAAGAAAGATGGCGTTTATTTAGAAATGTTACTGTTCTTTATGTTTCTGATCTCCGGTATTTGTATAAATAGTATTGTTAAGCAGGCTTAGATGGGGTGGAGTTTGATCTAATTAAAGGAAAAAATATCTTGAGAAATGTCTTTAGAAAAGAAAAAATGAGGCAGAAATAATGCTCAAGATTTTGAGGAGTCCCAGTTCTGATCCCATACCTGAAAGTTGCCAATATAAAAAAAAAAAAAAGAATCTTAGTAAAATTTGTTTTTGCTTCTAAGAATAGGACTATTCTTTATAACCATGTAGCTACTTATGATTGAATGGTTTTTTGGGTTTTGTATTTTGTTTACTCCCTTGGGTTTTTAGTTCTTTCTGTGTCCTAATTGCTGATTTTTGACTATCATTTTTGCCAATCTCTGTCGTTTCTTTTTCCTTCTTTTCCTTAGAGTTGCCAGTGGCATCTGTAGCTTTTTGCCAGAAAAAAACTGATTAAGGCTACAGTAATGAAATGATAAAATAGCAACATTTTTCTTACTTCTGGGAACTGTTAAATTTGTCCCTAATGAGAATAGAGAATTAAAATGTGAGAAGAGGAAAAAAACAGAAAATCTTTTGTTAGGTCCTTATCTAGCTCTGTGATTCTAAAATACTCATTGGGAGAAACAAGTTAATTTTTAGCACAAATAATGGTATTGTGACATTTACTTTAGGGTCTCTATGTATATGTTTTAAGTCCCTGAGGGTCAGCTACTCTTGAGTGATATCTAGAGTCAACTCCTTGTCTCTAAATGATTCCTGCTGTGGTGCTTCTTTTCTGTATCAGTTGTTCTGTCGTTTTTTTCACTATCAAAAAATCCGAGGGGAAAGCCAGGCATGGTGACGCATCCTGTAATCCCAGTACTTGGGATACTGAGAGTAGAATCGTTGGGAGACCAGCCCGGGCTACAAAGTGAGCCCAAGGCCAGCCTTAACGGCATAGTGAGACCCTGTCTCAAAAAGACCAAAACAAAAACAAAAAAAAAAGAAAAGAAAAAAATCTGGAGGGTTTGGGGGGAATCCAGGTGAAGTAAAGTTTTGTTCTTGTTATTGTTTTAAGTCACCATAAGCATTCAGTTGGTAATATGAGAGAGGAAAATAGAAGAATTTTTTTAACAACTAAGAAAATTTTTTTGATGAGTATGGAAATTCCTGTAAGATTTTTCTTATATATATTATGAGTCAAAGTACTATCTATAACTAAATCAACAACAGTTAAGGAGTTGTTTTATTGGCTTTTTGGGATATTGACTGTTCCGTTTTTACTAAAGACAACATTCAGCAAACATTGTTGGGCATGCTTTGCAAAGCAGTGTTGTAGCTCATTTTAATGCAGCTGTTAGCTAAGAAGTAAATTGCTATAGCTTCTTACATAGGAAATGTTTTCTCAAGACAGTCCCATGGCAAATAAATCTAAAAAGAATATCACAAATCAAACTGAAAATCACAGCAGAGTTGCAGCCTGCTTGCCACAGGGCAATGCAGCTAATTTGCTTTAAAATTCAAGAGAAATTTGCACCAAATGTGTATTTTAAAAACATCCAGCTGGGCTTCCCATTATTCCCAGCACTTCATAGGCTGAGGCAGGAGGCTCACTGTTCAAGGCCAGCTTGCACTATTAGCAAGACCCTGTCTCAAATAAACAATAAGTAAATTAATTGAAAAAGCCTTGAGAGGTTGTGGTGGTGTACCTCTGTAATCCTAGCACTCTGGAAGCTGAGGCAGGAGGGTCACAGGTTTTAAAACAGCCAGGACTACATAGCAAGTAAGAGCCTGGCCATACTACACAGAGAAACACTGTCTGCCAAAAAAAATTGTGATGAGGTTAAAGAGTTGAAGCACCTGTCAAGTGACTTATTATCTAGGTCATGAAGTACCTGGCAAGGTCAACTGTTAATGTTTTTATTTTAGGAGGTATAGCAAAGATAAATGGAAATATGAGGGAGGGAAAACAATCTAAATTACAAAGAAAAATACTATAGTTGAAAATAAAACACACAACGTGCTAATTAGAAACAGTTGATAAAGATTAAATTATTAGGTAAACTAGAAGACCCAAGATAAAAGGAAGTAAGTTTGAGAGTAATGATTCCTTTCTGTATTAGGGATTTTTTTTTCTTAAGATTGAGCTCCAATTTTATGTAAGATAGTATTTGGTATACCGATTGATCACATTAGTAAAATAAGAAATTTGACTGAATAGTGCCAGTAAGCTATATGGGTAATTATTTGGTCTTGGAACGTGTTTTTTTGTACTTAGATCTCTAGGACTTTATTTGACAGTCTGGGAACTTATTTCAAATGCTGTGAAGATCTGGCTTAGGAAGTGCTGTGCAGTAGTCCAATATGTTTGTCCTGACCCCTGTTCAACTTCTTCCTGCAGCCCGCTCCATGCTGGGACTAGACAACTCTCTTCTGAGGCTGAGGCTAAGCAGATTATGCAGAGCTTGCGTCTCACCATCATTGCCTGGACCTGGGGTAGTTGTTAAGCACTTGGGTTTCTAATGCTTCCTTTACAAGCTACCCCAAAAGAATAAACAAGTGGCTTGTTAGTCCAACAAGCTTTATTATTACTATGAGAAAGTAGAATAATACCAAATTTAAAGTGGGGTTTGTAGGGAATGACATCGTTTGCTCGTAATGGAAATTTAGAATTAAGTGAGAATATTGATTGTACATGTATTCATCATGTTTTATATAAAATTAATATATGCTGATTTTTAACTGGCATTCTGAAATTTTGAAAAACACTTTTGGATGATTTTGAAATCTAGACTCCTGCAGTGTTTAGCATTTGGTGGTTTTGTCCCCAGTAATACAACAACAACAACAAAAAAAGTGAGAGTTATTTTGTTTTATGTGTCCACCTTTTGTCTACCCCTTTAGATACTGTTTTTAGTTTTGCTTTATGCAGTTGTTACCAGACTTCTGGTCATTTAAAACACTGTAAAGTCACCAAAGGAACTTACTACTTAAATGAACTTTGATAGTATTTTGTTAACATAATCACCTGACTTTTTTGTCTCATTTATAACACAGATTTTTATTTTTCAGTGGTTTTGCTTTTTCTTTTAACCAATACTTGCAGGCCAACTTGTTACTTTGAAACTATGAACATTTTAAAAAGATTATTAAGCCTTGTTTTTCCTTCTCTTAGAAAAAATAACCTTTGTTTCCCTCTTCTAGCTTAATTTAGCTCTCATCCCTCAATAGAAAATATACAAGTGCCGTAAGAGCTGGAGAAAGTTTTACCAAAGACCTATCATTACTCCAGTGTGTTCTGGTTATTTTGTTAACTTTGAAAATCTTTGTTAGACTGTTTGATATTCAAAAATTGGATTTCATGCGCATTTGTGTTAGATGATTAGTGTATATTTTGGTTTCCATAATTGCACTTCTTTTTCTTCCCTGCTGTAGTTGAATGGATTGCAGCAGTTACCATTGCTGCAGGAACAGCTGTAATTGGATATCTAGCTTACAAAAAATTCTATGTTAAAGATCATCGCAATAAGTCTATGATAAACCTTCACATCCAGAAAGACAACCCCAAAGTAGTACATGCTTTTGACATGGAGGATTTGGGAGATAAAGCTGTGTACTGCCGTTGTTGGAGGTCTAAAAAGGTGAGGAAAACAAATGTTTCACACTCTACCATTTTTAACGTAACATTTCTTTTTTATACCATTTTATCAAACTTTATTTTCAAATGTTGTTGTTATCCCTCTTTATTTTTTTCTAATTCTGTTAAGAAATATATTTACCTAAACCACTATGCAGTAAAATTGTATCATGCCCTCTGTTGAGTTCAGGTAAATTTAACCATGTTCTTGTCCAAAGGAGATAGAAAACTGTCTGATTTACTCTTAGGATTTCCTCAAATGGATTCTAGCTTCTGCTATCCTAGTATCCCAGGTTATGGGAATACCTGAACACAAAGAGAAACAAAAGATGTCAAGTCTTTTTTTTTTTTTTTCGAACTCCATGCTAGGACAATTTTTAGAAATTTCAAAAGAAACTCTGTAATAATCATTCATAGTGGCAAGATATCCTAAGCCACCTTTCAGCTGCAGCTCCTATACTTAAATAACTAACTTAAGGTCCTTAAAAATCTTCTTTCTTTTATAATTATTGTATTTTATAAAGTTTCTTGTGGTGGTATCACCTATGATACCTTTAGACATGGAGAGGGAAGGTGAACTAAAATGTCAGAATCCTCCCCCAAGGGTCAGCTTGAAAGAATTTATATACTGAGTTCAGAATGACTGATATATTGAGAAATGTTTTGTAAAGACGGTGTGTACAGCCACTAACATTCAGATAAAATGAATTTCACAAGAATGATACTGAAATGTTTTTAAAAAATAAAACAATAAAGTATTATATCTGGGTTAGGGTTTAACTCCATGATAAAAAGCTTGCCCAGCATGCCTGAGGCCTCTGAAAAAAAATCAGTTTCTGAAAACAGTATGCTGGGGACCTCGTCCTACAGTTGAGATCCATTTTCATGAATCATATAGTATATATATGAAAGAAGCTATGGATTAGGTATTAAAAGTGTATTTCATTAAACCATTTCTCCCAATACATAGAACTTAGATTATCTCCAAAAACTGCTTAATGAGTGTGTGAAATACAAACCACATTTGTAGGGCTGTTACACAATTGTACATAAAGAAGAGGATTGTTCATTTGGATTTGAAATTGTTAACAGACGTACTCATGAAATCACTAGAAAATAATCTCTTAATAACATTCCATACACTAAACTTGGTTGTTGTTTTTTTAAAGTGTCCATAAGGTCTATTCTCTTGTTGTTCACTAAAATAAAATAATGTATCTAGAAAGTGTAGAATTTGTGCCAAAGTATCAAATAGTTTCTTACTACTTTACACAGCTTTTGTTTGTAAAAAATTTGGTTCCCAAACAGAAGCATTTGGTAAAATTTTGTTTTTCTTTGCAAACTCTGCATCAGGTGACAGACACAACTGTGGCCATCTTTCCTATATAAACACAAATGCAGCCGTCTTTTCCAAAAATTGTAAAACAAATTAAGTTCGTGAACCAAGGTACCACCATGTGTATATACTGTATATGAGAAAAGTTAAATAGTAATAACAGATGTCTTAGATGTATACTAAGTATAATATACGTGTTTTAAATAAAAGGAAGAGTTTATACCATGGACTAGAATTTTCTAAGAAGGCTTTGTAATCTTTGAGAGTCAAGTTGCTCCTGAAAAGATTGGTAGCATCTGAATAAGATACATTAGGGACTCTTTCTCAGAAACAAGAAAATTCATATGAAGTACAATAGATAAAGACTGTAGTCTGCTCCTTGCATCAGTCCCTCTTTCTCCAAGAATGTATCTAAATTGAGGAGAAGCTTGAGCACCAGTGAGAATTTGTACTTCCAGACATGGGGGAGAGGGGCTGTGGAGGAATATCAGGCATACGGTTATGGTCATATACCAGGATGCCAGCTCTGAAAAATAGAGAAAAATGAAAGAAAAAAAATTAAAAATTTTGAGGAAGAATCAACCAAAATTAAGGGAGAAAAACTGAAGGACCCAGGCATATGGATAAGAAAAGGATTATGCCATTAACACTAAAAAGGGATTCAGAACAAAAAGCCCATTTCTCAGGACAGTGATCACAGTTCCAAAGAATAGGTTTGAGGTGACAGTTGAACAGAGATGTACAGCAGATGAGCCAAAATGTGGGAGTAAAGCTGAGGCCTCAGGGTGGCAGATAGAGATCAGTAGAACTGGTGAGTCAAGTGTAGGAATGCAACTGATCTCCGATATGATAAAAATTAAGAGCTAAGTATGAAATCTGGGAGAGTTTTCTACATTTGGGAAAGAATTACAAGGGTCACTGCCATGGAATGAGCCAGAAGTTAGAATAAAGCCAAAAATCTTGTGGATTCAAAGTGAGAAAAAAAATTTTCAGAGATTTGGTACTAAAGGTTGGCCTGTACAAAAACAGGTAGACTGTTGGATTAAGCAAGTAGGCAGTTGATCTTTTGGTGTCATTTCAGCACAAATTAGAATTAAAGATCTGCCCAAGCAGGTTATAATGGGATTTACAAATAAAGAAATGCAGAATTTCAGTTAAGTACAGTGAATGGAAAGAAAACAACAAGGTAGCCACTTCAGTGAACTGTAAGGCATGACTTTAAGAGTGGGTAAAGAATGTTTCCTTTGAGTGGGTTTTCCAGAGAGTAAAGTGTCCAGTAAGTTAAATATGGACTTTGTTAAACTAAGATCTCAAGTATTTCAGGAAGAAGCACAAATGAACACAAGTTTTAGTTGTTTAAATATTTATTAGATGTTAAAATTCAACAAAACATTCCAGGATTGTCCTTTAATTTTACACTTAATTTTAGTTTAGAATGTCCAGATGGACTGCCATTTCTACAAGTAGACTTTAATAGAAGAAATGTCAGAGTCAGACCAGTTATTTTATTTTCATTTTTCTCAGTGCCTTTTGAGGGGTGGGGGGTTGGAAGGTCTTTATGCCACTTAATGATCATCTTTGCATCTAGGATTTAACAGTTCCAAATATTCACTGAATCTTGGGCACTTATTATACCTGCATGAATCAGTTAAGGATTGACTTGGAATATTTTTCAAGTGAATGAATGTTCTTATTCTTCAGGCACCTCTGGAAACTCCCCACACTCCTGAGGTTATCACAAAGCTGCCAAGTCACACTTTTACTTGGCAGTTCACAAAAGACATATAATTAATATTTCTGGCTAAATGATCTGTTGGGGTAGTGTTCAATGACTTTCAGCTCATTCAAACCAGGTGTACATATTTTTGACAAAATCTAAACACTTTTTTACCAAGAAAAAAAGATAACATGTGATACAAACTTTGTTCCCTTTCACATCCTCGTTTTGTTTTGTTTTGTTTTGTTTTGTTTTGTTTATGGCTTTTCGGATTGAAACCTAGGGCCTTGCATATGATACACTAGCACTGTATCCTGGCTACATCTCTGGACCTTTTTTTGAATTTTTGAGACAGTCTCACTAAGTTGTCCAAACTGACCTCAAATTTGGAGATCTTTCTGTCTCAGCCTCTAAGAAGATGTGTGTCAAACCTGCATTGAGATACAGACACCCACACCTAGTGAATCAGTATAATTTGCACTTGTTAACATACCCTATGTCTTCTGTCTCAGGTTTGGTACACCCTCTGCTGTTTCAGAAACTATCCTATTTCATACTGTTTCACTACAGAGCTATCCATATTTAAATTAACAGTGAAAACAATCTAACAGAAAGGAAATGATTAAAGTGACTTCCAAAAAAAAAAAGGTATTTGAGACAGTGCTATCTAGAAAGAAGGTAGAAGGAAGTGAGAATAAACATATTTATGAGATTCGGCTTTAAATTGAAAGAAATAATCTTATTTTCAATACAAGAAAATATGCCAGTTATGGTGTCACATGCCTGTAATCCTAGCACTTGGGAGACTGAGGCAGGAGGATTGCCATGAGTTTGAGGCCAACCTGGGCTACATATTGAACTTAAGACAGCCTGAACTACATGATGAGGCCTTATGTCAAAAACAAGACAAAATAACCCAAAAACCTATTAAGAATATGAGCAGATTGCATTGAAACTCCAGGGCCAGCCTGGACTACAGAGCTAACACTCTCCAAAAAACAAACAAACAAGAAAATAAACTAACTTCAGTGTAAGAAGGAAGCATATGCAGTACAGCCTTCTGGATTCCCACCTCCCTACTTACCTGAAAGGATATGGAGAAATTTTTTCTTACATTTGCATTTCAATATTTTGTGATGATGGTGGTTATAGGGTTGCTTCTATCTTTTAGTAGATAGGGAAAGAGAGAATGAATCTCTGTCCTATTAGAAGTGAGTTTTATTGTGGCTGTTTCTTCATGAGAATTAGATTTGGTTAGATTCCTTAGAAATTCATGTAAGGATAGTCTTGTAAAATCATAACTTCTCTTTCTGGATTTTTAAATTCATTATCTAATTTTTTACTAAGTATGTAAGACTGGTATAAAATGTCATATTGTTCCCTGTGGTAGTACCAAAGATTTCATTGCCTTAGTTTTCTTTCTCAACAAAAGCAAACATGTTTCTCAGTTTAGTTTATGTAGAGTCAAAATGACCCCAGGCAACTTCCTTGCAACAGAACATCAAAATTATTACATGTATAAAGTTTACCCAAGATGGGGGGAAAAAAACCAGAAACAGTTTACAGAAGAAAGATCCTGTGTTGATTTTTTTTTCAAATTGTTTTGGGTAGAAGAAGAGATAGCTAAGGAGGAGCATTTATTTTAATCACCTTGAAAACAAGCAACTTGAGATGTAGGAGTAATTCAGTAAACAAATTTTGTGTTTTTTAATGAAGAGACTAAAATGTTACTGTTTACTGATATTTTTCTGTTAAACTTTTATGCCAACCTCTTCTCTCTATGTCTTCAGTTATAAAGAGTTATAATTTTCAAGTTGGGTTGACATAAAAGGATATTTTCTGGACTTGGAAGAAGCTGAGTCAATTTGATTCAAACAATTACTCCAAGATTTGTTAATAAATACTAGCATCTTATAACAAATTTGATAGAATTTGATAAGGAAAAAAGAAATTAATCTTTTGCTTAATTGCTCATTTTGGCTCTTGATTGAAAGAAGTTTTTAGATTTTTTATTAACTTAAAATGAGAAATCAGTAATGAATGAATATAATCACATGAAGTTTAGGACAAGATTCTGATTTAGAGCTTTTTAGATTTTTTATTAACTTAAAATGAGAAATCAGTAATGAATGAATATAATCACATGAAGTTTAGGACAAGATTCTGATTTAGAGCTGTGGACATAGCTCAGTGGCAGAGTTCTTGCCTAGCTCGCACAAGGTCCTGAGTTCAGTCTCCCATACCACACACAGTATACACACACACACACACACACAGATTCTGGTTTGAGTCATAAACCCTGGGGTTAAGTCAATGGCACACATTTACTTGTTCTTTTAAGACAAAAGATTAATGTATTTTTTTTTAAACTAAAACCTAATTATTCAGGTTTAATTGCAGTGTTGGCACTTTGTGATAAGTAAGTGGGTTTTGGGTTGCAGCTTGGGTACTCAGTCTATAAAAATTGACCATCCTTGAGTTAAGTGGTATAAAAAAGTACCATTAGAAGATTGCATCTCTATTACCCTCCAAAAGTAACCTGTGTTAATGCCTAAATAATTTTTAGTGCTTAGTTTATATTTAAAATGTTAAAGTTTTATATAGTTTAATGTATCATAATTAAAAGCCATGATTACTACTCACTGATTTTCAAAGAAATATTTTTCTTTGTTTTTAAGAATATGAAGAAACAGGCCAGAGATTTAGTTCAGTGATGCAGCGCCTGCCATGCAAATGTGAGGTCTTGAGTTTAATTCCAGGTACTCCCTCATCCTCCAAAATGAAGGCTGATTTCAGTCTTTAGGCAGAAGTGGATAACTACAGTATAATTTTAGACATTTTACCTTGATATTTAAAAGACTAGATTTCTCTAGATTTGTTTCCTGTCTTGATTCTACTGTATTTGTCCAGGAAAATAATGTGTAAAAATGTATTAGGTTAGCCAGGCGTGGTGGCTTACGCCTGTAATCCCAGCACTTTGGGAGGCTGAGGCAGGAGGATTGTTGCGAGTTTGAGACCAGCCTGAGCTACAAAGTGAGCTCAAGGCCAGCCTGAACTGCATAGTGAGACCCTGTCTCAAAAAGACAAAAAAAGAAAAAGAAAATATATTAGGTTTTCTAGAAATAAAAAAATAAAAACTAAGTGTGCCATTCCAGTAGGTTTTATCATTTTTCAGGGTAGCCACAGTGGAGAACACCTGTAATCATGGCTACTTAGAAGTCTAAGACAGAAAGATCTCTAGTTTAAAGCCACCCTGGGCAACTGAAGTAGACCCTATATTGAAAATTAAAAGGACAGGGGATATATATAGCTCAGTGCTAGATGCCCCTGAGTCTGAAATGCATTACCACAAAGTCATGTTACATTTTTTAGAAATGTATTTTGTAACCTGCATGGATAAAACTCTAGAGTGCAATGCTTTGTATGTCTGTGTTATTTATAAAAATGAAGTTATTTACAATGTAAACTTTTATTCTATGAAATCATCTGTTTTTGAAACATGTTGTACTTTGAAAGGCTGTCCTTTGCTGTGGGATACATTTCAGTTTGTTTTTTATGACCTCTTTGCTCATCTGTATCTTATCTAAAAAAAAGAAAAAGTAAAAGCTTTTGTACATTACATTTACACTTCCATCTACTGATAGATTTATATGTAGAAATACATGTTGATACTTTGAGATATTCTGTAATTTTTAATTACTTTAATGCCTTTTAGAATTATGTACAGATAGAAGAATTAGGATAAGATTTAATGTGAGCTAAATATTAACCTCAGGATAGAGGGTTCTGAATATCATAGTTTAAGATGATAGATTATCAAAATTGAGGTATCTGAAATTATTGTTCTTCACTTTATTGAGGTGAGTATTACCATAAAGTACAATAGTCACTTTATTCCTCTAAGTAGGTTCTTTCAATGCTGCAGTGACCTTGTATAAAAATGTGTAAATACAGAAGGAAAGAAATAAAACATTTACTAATAATTGGATCTCCTAAATGTAAAATACAAAGCATCACCTGAAACATCATTGAATTCTTGTATTTATAGTTTAGCAATAAGGAAAATATATATGCAAAAAGCAAGGATATATAGAGAACATAAATATTCAGATATGAAACGATAAGAAATATAAAATAACAGAAATGGTCTTACCAGAATATCCCTGATACATGAAGGTAAAAACTACAAGATAAATAAGATGTGCCAAAAAAAATTCTCAAGCTTGTCTAGAAGAATAAGTCAAATTCAGTAAAGTTAGCAAAAAATAATGAAAACTAGCCCATTTTAAACAGTTATCTCACTGTGATAGCCTGATCAGTCTGATCACAAAGAACCTATAAATAAGCACTTGCATAATGAATTTATTTTGGTAGAACTTTGAATAAAGGTGTGAGTTTGAAAAACATCAGGCTGTAATATAGTAGTGATGCAATAGGAAGGATCTTAGGATCTCTCAAGTATGCTCTGCAGAATGGTATGGTAGTAAATATCAAAGTAGAAGTATGTATAGACAACTTGAAAAATTATGGGTTAAACTAGTGTTTTTTACAGCATGACTTCTTCTAAAATGTATATTTTTTAAACAGAATGAAACTAAAGTAGAGTATCTTGCAGGATTTCAACTTTGAAACACACTGGGAAACACTGAGAAATTTAGTTTCATTCCTTTCTTCCCTCCCGCTGAACACCAAAATGTCACTTATTGATAAAATGTGAAATTATGAAAAGGAATGAAAATTGGAAACTTAAATTAATCATATTTCTAAAACAAAAAAATCTCAATGAGGGGTCAGGGATTTAACTCAGCAGCTCAAGTGTTTGCCTGGAAAGCATGAGGTCATGAGTTTGCTCCCCAGTACCAAAAAAAAAAAAAAAAAATGGTGAATCATGTTAAAAAGAGAAATATTGGTATAATCATATGAAAGTAAAGAAATTAAACATATTAAAAATAAGCAAAATGAAAATATTTGGAGAAAAGATTGCTACAGGGCTGATCAACAAAGGAATCATGCACAAATGATTTTAAATGAATGAATTTAAAAATCTTATAAATAGAGTTGTGGATAAATAAAAGCGCAAGGACATGAAGCTCAGGGTTCGATCCCTAACACCTTAACAAAATAGACAATGGATCCAGTTCTCTGGAAACCAATTAGTACACAGACTCAGAAACATCCATCATCAAATACAACAATAAAATGGAAGTAATGATCTATGTATTATCCTCACAGAATTTCTTTCTCTTAGCCTATGTACTTTATATATGCTCTTTAAGAAAGCCTATGTAAAGCAGCCAGGAAAAATCATTTTAAGTTACGATACATGTAAGTTAAGTGTCACTCCCCACTTCCCCAAGCATAGTATTGCTTTGAGCATTAAGCATTTCACATTCTCTCTCTTCCTAGTTCCCATTCTGTGATGGGTCTCACACAAAACACAATGAGGAGACTGGAGACAACGTGGGACCTCTGATCATCAAGAAAAAAGAAACTTAATTGGACAATTTTGATGCTAAAAAATCAACTCATTGTGATGTTATGTGATTGTTTAATCAGAATGGCTACCACTTGTCTGATTCACCCCTCCTGGATTCTAGATGTGGTATATTGCAAACTTCAGCTTTCATGTTCATGGCATTTGCCTTACTTGTTGAAACATCGTGGTGCACATTTGTTTAAACAGAAAAAAAAAAAGGAAAAAACAAATTTCATGGCTTGTGGGTTCTTTTAGTCTTGTCAGGATCCATTTCTTCACATTTAAAATATGGTATTAGAATACAGTTGTATCTTGAAGTGAACATTAAATTATTCTCAAAGTCTTACATATGCAGATCCTATTTGAAAGAAAATTACTGCCTTTTCATATTGCTTAACCTACAAGATAAATAGGGTATGATTAAGCTACAATCTAGGAAAAACCTGTTATGACCATGATTTTCTTCCTGCAGTGGTAATGACAATAAGAAAATGTGGTTTCTGTGTTTTCAAAATTTTCAGTCAGAATGGACTGTGAATGTTTATTTTATTTAATTATAAATCATCCAGGTCAGTAATAAAGGGGCAGCAACTTCCTTTGTGTTCAACTTCATGGATATTAAATCGGTCCATTAAGGAACCGAAAGTAGAAATTCAGATCACGGTGATGACAGATTCAAAGTGACCATGAAGAGTGTCTTTAAATGTAATTTCCAGGATGCTGGCCAAGGAGTGGTCAGCCCTCCAAACTAAGGATATGGAAAGAGACCAAACACTTGATCAGGCCCTTGGTCATAAGGCCACACATCCATGACAGAACTAGTGGTCACGAAGTTTGCTCAAAGGCGTGAGAAAAAGTATTATTTTCCACTCTGGATAATCAAACATATGACATATACTAGTAAAGAAACTATTTTAGAAATTTAAAGTAAAACAATTAGATCTTTTAAGTGATTTAATACTTTTTCTTAAAAGGAAAAATTTGAAGACAAGTACATCTATAAAGACTCAGCAGAAGCAATGCATTCATTACTGATTCTAAAAAAGGAAAATATGAAAACTAAAAATAATTAGATGTAGAAGTAGACAGAAATAATAGTTAAGTTTTAGAGTTTATAGATGACAAGGAAAAGTCATAAAATAGATAATTTGGGCCATCAGATAATTTGACGGGTAAAATTAGTACACTTGCTTTTTCAGTGGTAGGTAATCACAAGATTCCAACTATGGGTGTCATAAGAATCAAGCCAGACCGCAGTATCCCTACACTGTGTCTGCTTACTGGTTGCTTTCTGTTTTCTGTTCTTTTCTGTTTGTTCGTGCAGTCCTGGGAATTGACCCTGAGCTTCAGACATGCCAGGCAAGCTCTTTACCACCGAGACCCCAATCACAGATATATTTAAAATGTACAGTTTAATGTATTAAATAGGTAGTGGTTGCTGCTAAAATTATGCACACTAGTGTTAAATAACCTGTGAGACTGCTCTAGATGAATATCTTCAGCGCAAAATCCAAAGTCCTTTACAGCACCTGCCTAACTGCCTAGCAAGTACAAGATCATGAGTTTGATCCCTGGTACCAAAAAAAAAAAAAAATCTACAAATCTACAATCTTCTTTACTTAGGTTAGAATTTTTCCCTGCCAGCCCCCAGCTTTTTAAGTAATTATGAATGATCAGTTACAGAGACCGTCATCATTTTAAAGGTTGTTTTAAAGAAAAATCTGTAAACCTCCAAAATTTCTGAAACTACAATAAACTATATTTTTAATTTAAAATTATATTGTTACACTTTATTTTTAACTTAAAATTATATTGGTTAGTGGAAAGGGGATACCTAGCTTCTGTTCTCAGAACTATTTTCAAAGCTATAGCATATGAGGCTTTGAATGGGGGTATGTGATGAATTCGGAAGTGATCACTACAACAGACTAGAGATCTCGATAGTTTAAAATGATTAGGTAATTGTAGTTTTAGGATCATGTTAAAATCTTAGCACATGCTTTGGATCCAGTTTGCTGTAGGATATTAAAACATACTACCAAAATTAAATGAGTATGGTTAATATGAGATCTTTTACACAAACGTGTGTAAGCAGGGTGCCATGTCATATACCTATAATGCCCCAGCACTTTGTGGGATGAAACAGAATAGCAAGTTAGAGCTCAGCTAGGGCAACTTAGCAACTTTGGCAGACCCTGCCTCAAAATCAGTACTTCTAAACTAGGGCTAGGACTAGTGCAGGACCACAAAAATAGAACTGCAATTGTTCTAGTTAAATACTTCAAATTGCCTTTTATTTGATTTTCAGACAAGTGGGCTCCAGCATTTTTTCTCAGTATCATTTATGTTCCCAGTGATATCTGCAGCAAAATTTTATGCTAGGATAAGAAGTTTCTAATGTAGACAATCTTGTTCTGTACATGGAACACATTGATTAGTCATCTGTAAACCATGTAATTGAGTCTGAAGCATGTTGGAGAGTTAGAAACTCACAGTTTAGATTGTATAATTTATGGGATAAATTACATAATTGTAATTTGATTTGGGGTTATTCTACTTTATACACTGTGGCACCTATACTATGTATATCCAGTGCTTTTACTGTAAAGTAGATAAAATTATTTTAAATTCATTATGAAAGTATCTGTTTGAAGATAAACATTGACTAAGGTTTCTGCTTAGCAACATGTATAATGCTTGAGTACCTATAAGGGTGTATTATTCTGGCTGCCAGAAGCTCTGCTTGTTTGGGGGGGGGTTGTGGTATTTTGTTTTGCTTTGTTTTTTACAAAACCACTCACCTCACAGCTTTTTAAATTGAAGCATCTGAACTTAATGGCATTTTAAGCACTTGTCCCCAAATTCTAGGACAAGGTTAGAATTTTCTACTATCCATGGTAGGGTAGGCTAATGGTTATCAATTTGACTGTGTGTGTGTGTGTGTGTGTGTGTGTGTGTGGTGCTAGGGATTGAATTTAGAGCTTTATTTAGTAGCTTTAGAGCTACATCCCCAGCCCTTAATTTTTTATTAATTATTTTATTTTTTTGAGACAGGGTCTCACTATGCGTTTCAAACTGACCTTGAACTCACCATGTAGCCTCGCCTAGTCTTGAGTTTGTAGGCAATCCCACCTCAGCCTCTCTGGTGCTGAGATACAGGCATATGCCACCACACCTGACTCAAATTTAATTTTTAAAAATGTTTCCCACTTGTATTGAAATACTATTTATTCAATGAAATACTGTTGTTACATTTGCTTTAAATATCTTTTTTTTTTTTTAGCAAAATAAGTCGACAGCCTTATATTGATGCCTACTGTTTAAATGCTCCATGAAATTTGCAAGCCTAGGAATTAGCAGGCCAAGGGCCAAGTCATTTAGGTCCTGAGAAATGTCATTTTATTAAAGTACTAACATAGCTTTGTTGGTTTTGATACTTTGTATATGTGAAATTTTCATATCATAACAATGTGGTGAGGCTTCACAGAAATTTTTAAAAAGTTGTTCACTTTACCATCGTGAATCCAAGTAAAGGACAGTGCCAATCTAAATCCCTTCTCAACCTGTAATTGTAAATGATTATGCAATATGAAGATTTGCAATGAATAATTGCTACCTGAGTATCAACTTTACTTGAGAAAGGCTGTATTTTTTTATGAGTTAATAAATTGGGTGGGCTAGTGGTAGAGTGCTTGCCTACCAGGGACAAAACCCTTTGTTCAATTACCAGAACCCCCCAAAAAAAGTTTCATAAAGAAATCGCATATATTACCTGAAGTTACCAACAATTATTTTAAATGCAAAAGGCTATCAATAATATTTTTCATCAGTAAATCAGTGAAAAAATATAACTAGAGTTAAGAGGTGTTGCTATGGTGCTATCTTTGATATATCTGAACAACAAAAAGGCAATTCAGTCTCAAAATGCATTTGAGAAGCCACGCTTAGAATGCATCATTATACCTGGCTCTAAGCTTTTATTTTTATTTATTTCTCATGAGCTTTCATAATGCAGATTCCCTCTGTTTGGACACTAAAATTTCTTCACCTTCATCTTCCCAATACTACTTAGTGTCCTTCATGTGAACATGTTCCTATTTCTTCACTCTGCGCCTCTTGCACCAAAGAGCATTTCAATCATCACTTAAAGTAACCTCATCCCTTTTTTTCTTAATTCTATTTTTCTTAGAATCCACAAGGAAGCTGCTACTAGTAAAGGAACTAGTGACTTCGCAGTGTCTGCTTCAGTCCTAACCCAGGACGCCACCTAGTGTAGAGTGTCTGATAATGAGAATCTAAAGTGACATTTTATAATTTCACATAATCAGTATAGAGAATTGTTTTAAGTTCCTGATTCTAAAGTACCTTTGTATCCTTGTAAATTGGTCACTCATAGCTACTCAAATTTCTGACTTCTTTATGCTTTTGACATCTGGTTTGAGATATCTCTGGCAATGTTTGAAGTCTCTCTCTTGTTTAACCCCTGAAAAGTAAAATAATGTTTCTAATTTTGGTCATTACAATATTCTCAGTACCTAACACAGGTAAAAGTATGTAGCAGATGTTCAGGAAACATTTATTATAAGATTTGAATGCAATTTTTAAAGGATACAAAGATAATTGCCAAGAACCATATTATTTCTGTCTTATTTTATCCCAAACCCTGAGTTTTTCATATTATTTTTCTACATCCAATGTTCTAAAATTGTATTAATTGGGGTGGGACTGCTATGAAAGCTTCTAGTGTTTGGCAAGATGGGCAACTTCTAATTGTATTTGTACCTCCTTCAGGGCAGTATGGCTAAGTGCAACAAACATGGGCTTCACATCCCTGTTGTGCTCTTCATGAATTGAGATCCTGAGAAATTCAGTGGTTAATTTTATGTGTCAATTTTATGGGGTCACAGAGTATCCAGATGTTTGGTAGAGCATTCTTGTGGCATTTGTGTGTGTGTGTCTGAGTTGATAGTTTAAGGCCAGAGCAAAGTGCTGTCACTACATAGATGGGCTCGTCCAATCCTCTGAAGGTCTGAAGAGACCAAAATACCTGAGCCTCTAGGAAGAGATTCTTTCTGTGTGGTTGCTGTTCCCTGGGTCTCAATTTGCTGGCTCTTCTTGCAGATCTATCTGGTCTGGTCAACCTCCATAATCAGGTATCTCTGTCTGCTCTGCCTCTCTCTCTATTGCCTTCCTATGGGTTCTGTCTCTCTTGAAAATCTTTATGCAGTCTCTTCTTTTTTAAGCATATAAAACAGAAATTGCATCTATCCTGTGAGTGTTACAGAGCTTACGCAGCTATCATGGTGTCTCACATACGGTGCAACTTGCTTGACTTCCTTACCCTAAAACATGTCACTTGCTAAAAGGTTGAGAGTTCAGAGTTGCTTCCCACATATTACAGAGTAGTAATTGGCCATTGGTAAATTTTTGCAACCTTCCCTTTTGTAACAAGATCCCCTATTTTTCTTCGTGAGATTAAAAAAATCTGTTTTTTAATATAAAGGGTATTTCTGCAGTGATTTCTGCAAATGATAATGAAGCTTCTACTGTTGGCTAGAACAGAACTAATAAGACTGAAACAATAGCTGCTTATTGATGTTCATCAATTTATCAACAAAGAGGCCCTCTCCAATTCTTAGAAGGAAAGGTGTTAGAGAAAGTAATCCAGTCATTATAACTAGTGACGTGAAATGGGAGAGAGAAGTACAAAAGCTATAAGGGCACAGCAGATCCAAATGCAGAACCAGAGGTCAAAGCAAAAGAGTAAGTAAATATTTTTGTGGGATTTTTTTCTAGTTTTTTTATTTGGGTGCCAGGGATTGAAGCCAGGCCTCATGTATGCTAAGCACGCACTCTATTACTCAGCTATATCTTAAGCACTATGAGTAATTTTTCAGTGGGAAGAGTGGTGAACAAGTTTCAAGACTGGGAGATCAGCTCAGAGCAATCCATCTTCCCCTATCCACCAAGATGGCTCCAATTGGTTCCATCACTGGTTACATTTGTAATGCCCCATGGTGTGAAAAATATCAGTAATACCCACACATACACTTGTGCTATTTGAAATCTAGTTGTTATTCCTGATGTATCACGTGAAAGCAAGACAAAGGATTAAGCCAAAGTAGAAGCCAACCCTCACTGCCTGAGGCAAAACTTGAAAGGATTTTTAGACAGATCCCCTCCCCAAAGAGGCTAAAAAGTTAAATTAGTGGTATGTATATATATATATATATATATATATATATATATATATATATATGGAATGTCATAGTTTAATATTGTGTAATGTTTAAATAGGATTAAACGTACATCTCAAACATCATTTCATAATGGTAATAAAATCCATTCTTCCGGCTTTTTGAGATACACAGTACAGTAAGCTTCTCTGTGGTCACCCTACTGTGCAATAGCACCCCAGCAATTCTTTAACTGTAACAATATCCATTGGTCAACTCTTCCCTATCTTTTCCTGGCCCCTACTCACTCTAGCCTGTGGTATCCACCATTCTACTGTCATCTTACTGTAAGATCAACTTTTTTAGATTCCACATATGGGTGAGATGATAAAAGTACTTGTCTTTCAGGCCTGGCTTTTTTTCTTACCATAATGATCTCTACGTTAATTCATGTTATCACCAATAGCAGGATTTTATTCTTTTGATGATTGAATAACATTCCATTGTGTACATGTGTCTTATTTTCTTTCTCCATTCATCACTTGGTGGACATGTAGATTATTTCTATTTTTTAGCTATTGTGAATAGTGATGAAATAAGTATGGAACTGCAGATATCTTTTGTAAATTAAGCTATACCAAAATGCAATCTGAAGGTTTATTTTACTAGTTTATGCCATGACCATAGGATTCACTACCCACAAATTAGCACCCTGAGGGATTCTTAACAAAGACCTAAGAGCTCTTGATCTGGTCATTTAAACTCTCTGAGCCACTATAAAACAGGTATAATAGGACTGTCTCACCAAGTATCATAAAAATAAAATGCATGTGTGTTTAGTCCTCCATCAGATGAGAGAGAGACAAAAAAGAGAGAACAGAGAAAGGCATGGGAGGGCTGTCAAAGAGAGGCAAGCACCCTCACGGGACCAAAGACATACCTCTGGCTTTATTTGGAAATGACAGGAGTGGAGTTAAAGGGGCAGACAGAATGACGTATTGACAGCTCATTGGGGGTGCCTTGGTGTGTGCACAAAAAGTGGGAGGTTCAACATTCCAATTTTAGGAAAGTAAGTCAGTGCCCAAGGGAGGCGCTGTCCAGCACCATGTTGACTTGCACATGGGAAAAACCCATCGATAGGAAGCAGTTAAGACATATTTAGTTGCAGATCTAACTGGCTGTTATCAACAGTTAACAAACTAAGGCAGCATCTATTCCACTGACTAGTTACATCAGTTGTTTGTCTTCCAGTGCTGAGGGTCAAACCCAGGACTCCACACATGGCAAACACAGCTACATCACCAGCCCTAGGTTACTTTTTTTGGTAAGGGTTAAAAGAGAGGAGGTTTTCTTATTATGCTGCTGACTTAAGTAGACTGAACTCTGTCTTCAGAAAAAGATGGTCTGTTTGGAAAGCTATTTCCTTGAAGTTCAATAAGGTGGCTTTTAGCACAAATCACTTCATTTTAACTTGGTGTCTTAGAGCCTACTGCAAGAGCTCTGCCCAAAACAACGGTTTCCCATAATTTTTGTTTAGCGTACTTTCCACTGTACCCAACAGACGGTAGTTTGCTCTTTAACAACCTATCAGAATGTTGTAGAACTTATTACTGGGTAGTAATGATTGTTTCCTTTGAAAGAAGCTGTTTTCCTGATCAGAAACTAAAGTTTAGTCGTAGCCCTAATGAGCCAACTCTAATTGACTTGGGACATAAGGTTGTTTTGTTCATTGCACCTTCTCCTTCACAGTGTCTAAAGACTCACTGAGAAACTGGAGAAGGGTGAAAGCAGTAAACACACCCTGCAGAGGTGATGAGACTGAAAATGAAGCACTGAGAGAAGCAGCCCAAACATTCCTGCACGTGCTATTTTATTGTCCTTCAGCCGCTCCAATTGGCCTTATGCTAGCACAGACTGAGAAATGAAACTTGTAGAAATTCCCGCGCCCACCAGAGGGAGTCCTAGCCAGACGGATGTTTCTATGACAAAGCACAGTGGGTTAGAGTTGGTTTTTTTTGTTTGTTTTGTTTTTTTTTTGCAAGTTTCTTATTATCATTTCATCAAGATTAGAGAGACTGCAGTACTGTTAACTAAAGGGAGTGTGACATTTTCATTTCAAAGAAGCATTTTCATTTCAAAGATTTTAATTAGTGTCCTAAGAAAGACAATGTAAACCCTGAAGGCAAAACAAATACTAGATGGTAAGCTGATCAAAGGATGTGGCTGTCAGACTGCTCTTTTGTCTGTGGGTGCAGAAAATTACATACTCACAGGTAAGAACTTTAAACAACTCCACATGTAAGAAAAAATAAAATGTCTAATCTTGCATTGCATTCAAATATATCTTGAACCATAGGAAATTTTTTCTTGTTTTTTAGTTTTTTGTCTTTTGAGACACGGTCTCACTGTGCTGCTTAGGCTGGTCTTGAGCTCACTTTGTAACCCAGACTGATCTCGAATTTGCCATGATCCTCCTGCCTCAGCCTCCCGGGTTCTGGGATTATAAGTGTGTGCCACCATGCCCAGTTTGGAAGTGTTTAAAATAACAAAATTCCTGTGTGAAACAGGTTTCTGTAGCCTTTATTTTCTAATTTTCCAAACAGTAATGAGTTAGATTTTTCTTGTGAATAAAAATAAAAAGGACTCCAAATATTTATAATTCTTGACCATGGTAAAATGAAGAGTTAACTATCTAGGTGTGTATCTTTTTCTCTGTGTGTGTGTATTGTATTTATGATGTATTACAAGTTAAAAAACTCACTTTACAGATACAAATCAAGGCATAGAGGATGCGGTAGAGAACACACAAACATGGCACTGCTTGCTTCCTTTGGTGGCAATTGTGATACAAGGGAAAGCTTCTGTCTAAAGAGAGACAGAAGGGGGTCCTGAGCGGGTTGCCCAGGATTCTGTCTCTTCAGGGACTTTATTATAGAGTAAAACCATGGGTTCAAGGTGGGGGAAGACTGAGAATTCACAAAGCAGATGGGCATAAGGTGGGATATAACTATAGTCAGCCAATAAGATCAATAGTTTAGGTAAAATTGATTACATTAGGGACAAATGGGAAAGCAAGTCACGCGGGAAGCAGGCATTCTTGGAGTTCTGCCTTTCCCCTAGGGGGATGGTATAGTGGCTCCAGAGTGAGAGGGAAGTAATTAGAATATCAGTCTCCAGAATGTAGATGCATTTGTTTGATCCTTTGTCTTGAGGCCCATCCCACAGCAGGAGATGTCTGTCTCCCCACCCCCACCCCCCCCACCCCCGCCAGCTGCCAGGTGTCTGCACTGGCTCCATTGAGGACCTAGTCCTGTCTCACTGCCTATAATACTTCTGATTAACTCAGCTGCCTGTAACAGTTATGCTTAGTATGTGGGAGGCCCTGCCTTTGAGCCTCAGCAGTACAAAAGAAGAAGGAGGAAGGAGACAAGGGGACATAACTTTGGGGATTACAATTTGCATTGGAAGGTGCTATACAGGTAGAAAGCCCAGAAGCATCCAGAGGAAAGAGCACTTAGAGTTCTAATAGAAAGACTGCATAGAGAAAGTCAAACATGAGCTGGGACTTGAAATACCAAGCAAACACAGTAAGGAAAAGAAAAGACCTGTCTGAGTGGCCTGTTGAATGGCACTAGCTCACATAAACAACCTCACCCACCATAATGTGTGAACACAAGGCAAGCAATCAAAAAACTCAGTAGAAAACAGAATTTCAAGACAACTTTCCTATGATGCAAATGATATTAAATTTTCTTTAATCCCACTGAGTTACTGTGGTTATCAGCTTAAACCAGATCCTTTCATGAGAACCTGTGTCCTAATAAACACTATCAACTTGGTATAGGGTTTTTTGGAGATTATAAAATACTTCTCAAATAGTATCTCCGTTGATCTTTATAGCAACCCTATGAGGTAGGGAATTTTCTTGCTCTTCATTTTATAAATGGCCTGAAAAGTTAAGTGTCTTGCAAAGGTCACACCATTAACAAGGGAGTAATAAGAGTCAAAATCGGACATAGACTGACTTGGAGTCCTCTGTATTTTCTGTAGCAAAAGATTATTTTTTTTTTCTTGTCAGTTTTGGGTACTAAACCCAGAGATATTCTACCACTGAGCGACATCCCCAGTCTTTTTTATTTTTTTACTTTTTTTTTACTGTTAGAAAAGGTCTAAGTTAAGTTGCCCAGGGGAGTCTTAAATGTGTGATCCACCTGCCTCAGCTTCCCTGAGTGCCAGGTCACCTCTCATCTCATACATAAACCTGTAAGCACAGTTTGCCCTCCATATCTGTTCTACAACCTCGGGCACAAACAACCATGGATTGAACATGTTCAAAGATTATGCAGTGCCCTGGGTCATGCCCCAGCCCCCACCCCCATTAAAAAAGAAAAGAAAGGAAAATAATAGGGGCAAACACATCTGTACTAAACATGTACACTGTCTTCCATGTCAGCATTCCCGAAACAATGCAGTATTATCTGTTTCCTTCACATTTACATTGAATCGGGTAACATGAGTAATCGGGATTGAAAGGCTATGATAGAATATTAAAAGCAAGAATAGGCCAGGGATATAGCTCAGTGGCACAGCACCCACCTGGCAAGCGTGAAGCCCTCAATTTGATTCCCGGTACCAAAAAAAAAAAAAAAGCCAATGTAGCATATCTCGTACAAAGGACTTCAGCACCCACAGATCGTGAAGCCTAATTTTATTTTATTCTTTTTTTAAAAAGGGATTTATTTATTGTTATTTTTCAAATGTACCAAAAGTTAGAAAATAATCCTCCTTGGAGCCTAATTTTAATTTTTTTTTCTCTTCTGTGTCTTCCTGTATCTCTACTCTTTCTTCTATTTTTTTCTCCTTAAGTTTGTAAATGTATTTATTCATCTATCTTTTGTATGTCTCTGAATCTTTGGCATCTGGATAATGTCTATTCTGCTTCTGTTATTTTGTCCTTGTCATTGTTTGTGGAGACTCTAGAGACAATAGACATAGCTTTCATATGCTGGTTGGTTTATCTCTTTCTTGTCTAACGCATTTAAATATGAGATGTTGTATTAAGTAAAAATTACAGGAACCCATTGTTTTGGATTAGGCTCCTACCTGGGTCTCAACAGCCCAGACTAAAAGTCAAAATGTTGTGACCCATGCTAAAGTTCCACATCACCAAAGGAAACCAGGGTGAGTTGTTATCTGATCTCCCGAGAAACCAGGAGAGAGTGACAGCAGCCTAATTTCCCAAACAAGCTCTGTTCAATTGGCACCATAATAAAGCATCTTCTGCCAGCACCCTTACAAAGTACAAAAAAAAAAAGTAACTCTAATCTAATGCTAACTGGTCATTTTCTATTTTTCGGTCCCCACCTTTGAAGAAACAAATTTTGAAATGATCAATCCATTTTTTCTTTGTTTCTTCAGAATTTCTCCCTCTAGAAAACCAACCTCTTCTGCTCAACCTTTTAGAACACTTACTCTATTTTATGGAATGAAATGTTGCTCCATTCTAGAATTAAGCCGATTAATATCTTTAAACTAAATTGTTTTAATTTTGTTTTTCAATGGATCCAAACTGACAAACTCCCATTTATGATACAGATCTCAAAATGCACAACATCTAAAATAGTCTCTAACAGGATATAAGATTTCAGAGTGTTTATTTCAGAACTCACTTGTCACAGTGCCACAAGCCTTCATGTTCCCAGGATGCATATCAAATGTCTGTCCTGGATTAAATTATGTTGATTTTCTATATCTCTTCAACCTAATCATATTATCTCCAACAACAATTTCTTTCCTAAATAATAATGTATATGAGCAATTTTTGGCTTGTTCCTTAGTGCTATTTCCTATGATAACCATTTTTCAGAACTCATTATCCCTCAGATTTTTCACATGTGAGCTATAAGCCTCACACCACTCTTCTGGATTACAGTCTGCCTAAAACTCGGCAAAATGGGATTTCATATCCAAGTTTCACCTACATAATCCCTGAGGACCTGCTGATTTGCAAACTAATGCTAGTCACAGAAAATCTTTGGAGAGATTTCTGATCAAGCAGGTAGTTTTTTGTTGTTGTTTTGCTTTGTTTTTTTCCTGAGATATTTCTGACCTTTCTTTTCTTAATCCAGTGACCTTGGAGAATGAACAAATGTCTCAACAGTATCAAAATTCCCTTTGGCTTTCAACCTCCTCATATTACAGTGAAATTTCTCTCCCTGCTTTTTTCTGTTCAAACTTTGTTTGTTGCAGGAAGAAGATATGGTCAACAGATATGGTGAATGTTTAAAAAAATTTTAAAGTTATTGCTGTAAAAGTTACATTGTCATTAACCCCCTTAAAATATCCTCCCTCATTTCAAATAGACTTATCCATTATTCTTGCCACTTAAAGTTTCTTTTTTAAAAAATGTGTTGTGATACATAATAATTGCATTCCTCTTGGGTACATATAGATATTGCATCTTAATCATTTTTTACTTCCACTTCCTCTCCTTATCCTCCTGTCTCTCTTGTTCCACAGAAGTACTTCTGAAAGCCCTCTTTCTTTCCTCACTTTTTTTTTTGGTTTTTAAAGTACATGTTTGCTATACATAATGATTACATTCATCATGGGAGTTTGGTACTTACACATGATATATGTGGAAGTCCTCTTTTGTGAGCATCCTTACAAGATATGATAAAAAAAATAAAGTGAATCCTGCTGCTAAGTGCTATCCAAAAGAAAGGCAAGTTCCTAAAATCACTGTAGTAAATCCTCATTCACCTTTCTCACCGGATCTGGCACCATGTGATGACCTGCTCTTCCGCCAAAGTCAAAATGACCAGAAACAGTGTTTGGAATCTAGTTAGGACAGCAAGGCAGCCACAAAAACACAAATAAAAGATGCTCATGAAAGAGGACTTTCAGAACTTGTTCAGAAAGTGGCCAGAATGAGGGGATAAGTATTTGAAGCGAAGGAGAGGATTTTGAAGAGGACTAATGGCAATGTGTCTTTTATTGTGATAAATTTTTAAAATTTAAGCATTTATTGTATTTTCATTCAAACCTCATTATGGAGCATTTCTTTTGCTTCTTTTTTGTATAACTTTTCTTCTTCCTATATCAACAAAGCTGTCTATATCTTGGTCTCATCTTTCTTGTATAACTTGTATGACCCTTAGCAAATTAGTTAAGCCCTATGAACCTCAAGCTTTGTGTGTCAAATAGGGAAGATAATGTCTACTTCAAAATGTCATTATGAGTAGCAAGCCAGATAATGTATCTATCAACAAAAATGTCTGATACATAATAAGTGCCAAGAAGCCATGTTATTTATTATTATTATTCCTCTCAATTGCAGTTCTTTCCAATACTCACTTCCCATATTCTTCACTACACAATCTTTTTACTCTCCAATTAACTTATAAGGTCTATCTCCCTTAAGATGGAACCTCTATCTAACCTCCTACCAAAGCGGCAATCATCAGAACGCCGTATTCGTGATTCACTGTAATGTCTACTCTGATATCAGACCCAGTGGCCTCAGAGAAGTAAACTGAGCTCAGAGAGAAAGGCTCTTGGGCATCTAGAGCTACACAGTTTGAATCCTGAACAACCCACAACAAAATCTCTAAAGATGCAAAGTAAGATAAATTTGCATTTGTCACACTACTGGCTTGTTTTCCTCCTCCATCCTCTACCCCATCCCCACAGTCATGTGGATCTAACCCAGGGCCTCACATATGCTAGGCAAATGCTAAAATACTGAGCTATATCCCCAGCCCCTTCTGCTTTTTATTTAGACACAGGCTCTCACTAAGTTGCTCCAGCTGGCTTCAAAGTTGGGATCCTCCTGAGTCAAACTCTGAGTAGCTGGGATTACTGTCAGGCATACGTCACAATGCCTGACTATATTTCTTCTTTTGAGAAATGTATGTTCAGATCACTTGCCTATTTCTAATTGGATTGCTGGTTCTTTGATGTTAATTTTTTTTTAATTTCTTATATATCCAGGATACTAATCTGTCAGATGAGTAGCTGGTAAAGATATGCTCCCTTTCCTAGGCTGTCTCATCACTCTGTTGCTTCTCTCCTTTGCTGTGGCCAACCTTTTTAATGTGATGTTCCATTTGTCAATTTTTGCTTTTGTTTCCTGAGCACTTGCACTGTGATTCAGGAAATCATTATCTGTGACAATATTATTGAAGCATTTCCCTTAAGTTTTTTTTCTAGCAATTACAAAATTTCAGGTATTAAATTAAGATCTATGATCAATTTTTAGTTGCTTTTTGAGTGGGATGAGAGATAGAAATATAATTTTAATCTTCCACTTATTGCCTGTTTCCCAGGCATCATTTGTTATAAGATGCTGAGTTTGCTCCAGTTTTGGCACCTTTCTTGAGAATCAGTTGGCTAGAAATGCAAAGGTTTATTTCTGCGTCCTCTGTTCCATTGGTCTGTATGTATGTTTATACCAATACCATTTTAAATTGTTTTTTAAATTAACAATTTGCTTGTTCTATGCTTGATTTGCGTCGATATGGGCTTCTTCTAAGTATTCAAAAAATTTATAATTTTACTTTAGTTTCCTTTAGTATGAACTGTACTCTCCCATGTTTAAATAAATCTAGCTACTACCTATTAAGAAAGTATGTCACGAGAATATTTGTACTTTTTTTTATCCTGGTCTTCTATCTCCACCACCAACCTAAATGGCTAACTGAGAGAAGCAAGTTCCACACCACAGGGATGGCAAGTGTAAAGGGCTGCAGTAGATTAGGCTTAGTTTGCTTATGCATTTGAGGAAGAGCCAGGAAGCCTCTGGGAGAGGAGCAGAGTGATGAACAGAGTAGGCAAAGACAGTCAGAATGGTCATTAGGGCAATATTGGCCAAGGTTAGCAGTGGGCTTTACTCTAAGATGAAACCCCCACAGGGTATTTGAGCAGGAGGCTGACTTCTGATTTCCATGCAACCTAAGCTTCTGGGCAGTAGAAATGTGAAACACAGAAGCAAAGAGATCATCTAAGAGACTACTTCAATAATCCAAATGAAGCAAAAGACCGTGGCTTTACCTAGAATGGAGTGGTAGAGAACTGGAGAGATACAGGATATATTTTAAAGCTCAATGTGGTAAATCAACAGATTTGCAATGAATTGGATATAGCTGTAAGAGAAAGAGAAAGAATTACTGCAAAGCTTTTGACCTGAGCACTTACTGGGATGTTCTCCAAATCACTGTAAGAAGATAGCAAACTGATTATTAAACCCCAGATTAGCAAACCAGATACTTAAACCTACTATTAACTACAAAAATAATCAAAATGATGTAATAAGTGGTGCATAAATTTCTTAAAAACCTATAAAAAAGAATCTTAGAAGCTCAATTCAAATCAGAATTTAATATGAATGGTATTTCAAATCATTAATCAATACATAAGTAATTCATAGTATTATATTAAAATGATTAGACAATAGGCTGAAAAAATTATGATAGCTGATATAGCTATCAGAATTACTTGGCATCTCACAACAAAATAAATTCCAGATTTATCCCTCTCCTAAAAATATAAAGTACAGAGAAACAATAAAATTACAAAAGACAAAAAAATATTTTAACTCAATGAAAGAATGTATAAATTGTGAAAACTTCAATTTAAAAAACAAGCAAAATTTCCATGACAAACACAAATTAAATAAGGTCAAAAGATGAACAAGAAACAGTCAGGGCTAAAGTGTGTGTTGTTGCTAGTATCACCAAAATAGATACTCTTATTTTTCAACACTTCTGTATTCATAACAGTTTTTATTTTTTAAGAATAATAAGATTAACAAAAGAAGCCAGGTGCAATGGTACATGCCTGTGATCCCAGTGCTTGGGAGGCTGAAACAGAACAAAACAAACAAAAAAGAACATGGTCATGTTGTATGACTATTAAACCATAAGTTTGAGTTCTACCTGGGCAACTTAGCAAGACCTTATCTCAAAAATAAATGAATCCAAGTGTAGTGGCACATGCCTGCAATCCTAGCTCTCAAGGGACTAGCAAATGGATTCCCTTGAGTTTGAGACCAGCCTGGGCTACATAGTGAGTTGAAGGCCATACTGAACTACATGGCGAGATCCAGTCTCAAAAAGTAATAATAATAGCAGAAATATAATAATGATGATGATAAATGAGAAAGGCTGGAGATATAACTTAATAAAAGGGAATAGGGTTAAACCTCCAATACTGCAGAGAGAAAGAAAGAAAAAAGGAAAGAGAGAGAACTAGAGAGAGAAAAGGAAGAACAAACCCTACAGAAATTCAGGAATTGGATGTAACTTTAAACACAGACAGATGAATGTGGCACTAGAAGCAAAAGTTTCATCTAGCATCTAAGTAGGGAGTTGGACACCAACCACCAAATCTGTTAGCTCACCTAGGTATGACTGCTCCTTACCTTATGAAATACCACATGAGATTTATTGCTGGAAGAGGCTGTTGTGGAATAGGGCTAGATCCTAGGATTCTAGACAAGACAATTGTTTTTATTAAATATACCTATAGATGGGCCAAATTTAAATTTATATTTTAATTGGTGAGACTTGCAGCTTGTAACTCCTTCCCCACTTCAACTCAATTGAATAGCCAAGAAAAGCTAACATTTGTAACATGAACAGATAACCCTAAAGTAATATCTACCAGACCCTCTTAAATGTGCATTAATAACCAGTGATCACCAGACTGGATCTCGCCATGTAGTTCAGTATGGCCTTCAACTCACTATGGCCTTCATGTAAGAGGTAAGACTCTTACACGAAAACCAGCAGCAAACATACAACAGAGAAAAGAATTTTGGACTTATGAGGTGATTAAAAGTGCCAAGAAGTTTGCAGGTGTGGTGGTGTATACCTGTAATCCCAGCACTTGGGAGGCTGAGGCAGAAGGATCACTGCATGTCCAAGACCAGCCTGGGCTACATAGTGAACTTGAGTCAACCTGAACTACACAGCAAGGCCTTGTCTCAAAAACAGAACAAAACAAACAAAAAAGAACATGGTCATGTTGTATGACTATTAAAACTATGTATAAACAATGACCTAGAAGTTGTAGTCAGTGTGCAGGTGAGGGTGTGCATCTGGAGGGATGGGGACAGAGGAGATAAAAACATTTTTAAAAGAGACAAAAAATTGAGAAGGGTGGACACAATCCTAAGTAGTCCATTTATCTATCACTTCATGGTTTCCAGTATTAGCCATGACCTTATAACTATTCTTAACTTTGAAGTACACATACTAACTAGTCTTCTGACTGCTTGAAAAGGTTGAAACCCCTTGGAAGACATGAGATCATAAAAAGCTGCTGAATATTACAGTACCGTGACTCTGTGTTGGTCAGCTTTCAATCACTGTGACAAAGTCCCTGAGATAACCATTCTGTTAATTTTCTATCATTGTGATAAAATGCCCATGATAATCAACTTTTGTAAAGGATAGGTTTGTTTTGGCATATTGTTGCACAGGTTCAGTTCATGGTCCCTCGGCCTGATTGCTTTGGGCTGTGGTGGGATAGCACAACACTTACACATTTGTGATGGGAATGTAAACTAGTGCAACCAATATGGAGATTCCTCAAAGATACTGCAAATGGAAATCTCATTCAACTCAGGTATTCCTCTTCTTCCAAGTATTTCCCATTGCACTTTGGTTTACAAACTTAGTTCTCCCACAGTTCTTGTCACAGAATTGTTCATATTCATATGTATAGGCTTGCAATTTGGTTGCAACCAGAATTGTGGATGACTGTGATTAGAACTGTGGAAATAATTAAATTTGTGAACTGAGGGGCCACTATATCTTTCTGAAAGAGTTCAGACATCATAGTACATTGATACATGTGTAACCATGTTTATAGCAGCACAACTCATAATAGCTAAATCTTGGAAGCAGCCTGACTATCCATCAATAGATGAATGGATAAAGAAAATAGGATCTGCATACACAATGGGGTATTACTCTCCCATAAAGAAAGATTAACTTGAGTCATTTGTAGGAAAATGGATGCACCTTGAGATCATAATGCTAAGTGAATAAATCAAACACAGAATGGTAAATAACATGTAGTTTCTCTTATATGAGAAATCCAAAGTATAAAAAATTTAAAGAGCACACTAAAAGATACATTATAAGGAACAAGGGTGTAGAACTTTTGTGGGTGAAAAGGAAATCTAAGGAGAGAGATGGGGGAGTAAGAACTAAAAAGGATTAAGGTGAGATATGTGTGCACACGAATTCCCTGTGATGGGCATATTCACTATATATCACAAATATGTACTAATAAAAAATTTTAAAATTTTGTTATTGAGTGTTTTGTAGTTTCTTATATATTCTGGATATCAACTCTTTGTTGGACACAAATATATTTTCCCATTTATGGAGCTAATTTCTTCATTCTTATGTTTATTTCATTGGTTGTTCAGAAGCTTTATAATTTGAAGCAATTCCATATGCCTGTTTTTGCTATTGTTTCCCATACTTTTGTGGGAATTTCATCCAAAAATTTCTTGTCCATTCTAATAACATGATATGTTTCTCCTATTATCTTCTGGTAGTTTCATTATTCCAGGTCTTATATTTAAATCTTTAACCCATTTTGAGTTGGTTTTTGTAACTGATGAGAAATGCATGTCTAGCATGTGGGTACCCAGTTTTTCCAATACCATGTATTAAAAAGACTGTCCATTCCTAATGGGTTCTTAGAAACTTTATTAAAAAAAATTAGTTGGTAGTAGGTACATGGGGATAGTTCTAGGCTCTCTATCTGTTCCATTGGTATAGACATCTGTTTTTATATCATTCCCATGCTGTTTTGATTATTATGACTTTATAGTACATTTTAAAGTCATGTACTATCTGGGATCTGGCCAAGATCTCTAACTGCCTGTATGAGGGGTATGGCAAAAGGATGAAATAGGAAACAGAGACGAATTTAGTAATGCATTAAGAGGTCAGTGCCTCAAGATGTACAGAGAAAAAAAAAACACTCCAAACCAGCCACTATTTATTGGGTGCATACAATGATAAGAGGGGCTAGCAGAAGTTTCAAGGTGGTAAGAGGTCAATGACTCAGCAGACAATGGATAATCTTGGGATAACTCAGGAGGGGAGAGATTTTATGCTAAGAAGGATCTTACCCTGGACTGTTTTTTAATCTTCATGGTTTTAGTTTAGTCTTAGTGGGTGGGAGAGTAGGTGGTGACTTGTCCCTAAAGAGTTCATGAGAAATCTCAAAAGGGTGATACTGATAATCCCGAGCCTCCATTTATCACTTAGGGAAGTGTTCAAAATTAGCCATTGTGAGTTTGTGATCCCCAACAATGCTTCCTGCTTTGTTCTTTTTGCCCAAGAACAAGTTTTGGCTATTCAGGATATTTTTGTGGTTCTCTACAAGTTACAGATTGTTTTTCCTAGGTTTTATTCAGATTTGGTTTTTGTTGTTGTTGCATGGTTGGTTGGTTCTGGGATTATAGGCATGTTCCAGCATAATCATTTTGTTTTGTTGTTTTTATGTTTGTTTGAGGCAGAATCTTGCTATGTAATGCAGGCTGGCCTTGCACTCGCTTATATAGCCCAGGCTGGCCTCAAACTCACAGTGATCCTCTTGTCTCAGCCTCCCAAATGCTAAGATTATAGGCACACACAGTCATACTTGGCCCAGTTTGTTTTGTCTAGTTCTGTTAAGAACATTATTGCATGGCTGGGAATATAGCTCAGTGGCACAGGCCTACCTGGCATGCACAAAGTCCTAAGTTTGATTCCTGGTAACCGTCTTCCCCCAAAAAAGAATGTCATTGCAGTAAATTCATGGATGTCTTTGGGTGGCATGAACATTTTTTTTTACCTTTTAAGTTCTAGATTCATTTTAATAGAAAATAAAACCAGCATTTGAAAATGTCTTTCTTTGTTTTTTTTAAAAGAGAAAAAAAACAGAAAAAGGGTGGAAATACTACAGAATTTAAAAAAAAAAGAAGATAAACAGTAAGAAACCACTAGCTGACAAACCACTCACTGTTCTTCTAGAAACAGTTGTTTAAGTCACAAAACCAAAGCACACAAAGTGGACACTCAAGCAGCGAGACCACAAACAGATCTGTTCAACAACCCAACAAGAACTCAGAAACATGGCCATTAATCCTACACACCCAAACTCACATGCAGTCACATCCTTCATAGCACTTCCCATTTCCTCCCTTCTACAATAGCAATTATACATTTTTAAAATTTTATTTAAGGAGAAGAAAAAAAGCAAAACAGAAAAAAAGGGTAGCAACAATACAGAATTCTAAAAGAAAGAAAAAAAGGAAAAAGAGGAAAAAAACACTAAGAAATCACTAGTTGACAAATTACATAATGTCATCTTGGCTGAAGTTGTTCAGGTTACAAAGTTAAAGGATACATAGTAGACATTCAAACAGTGAGACTGCAAACAGCTCTGCTCAAAGATCCGACAAAGGTTCAGCAATATGGTCATCTATTTTACACACTCAAACATACATGCAGCTATAGTCCTTAGAGCACTTTCTTCTCCTCTCTTTTTTACAATAGCAATTATACATTTTGGTTTTATTACACTTATAGTTCTTATTTACTTTTTTTTTTTTTTTTGATACTGGGGATGAAACTCATGACCTCACACTTGCCAGGCAGGTGCTTATGTGGCTGAGCTAAATCCCCAGGCCAGTTCTTATTTACTTTTACACTAGAGACACAATGTGATATTTATAAATATGATTCTTATTTATTTCACTAATGAGGATAGTCTCAAACTGTCTCCATTTACCTATGAAGGCCTCAAGATCATCCATTTTTATAGCTGAGTAATATTCCATTGTATAAAAATGCCACATCTTTTTCATCCACTCTGCAGTTGATGGGCATCTTGGTTGATTCCAAGATTTAGCTATCACAAATTGTGCAGCTATGAACATGGGTGCACATATATCACTGTGATATGAACTTTTCAGTTCTTCTGGGAAAATACCCAGGAGGGGAATAGCTGGATTGAATGGGGCTTCCAATCCTAGTCTTCTGAGAATTCTCCATATGGATTTCCATAATGGTTGCACGAATTTACATTCCCACCAACAGTGGTGCAGTGTTCCCTTTTTCCTGCAGCCTTGCCAACATTTGTTATCAGTTGATTTCTTTCTTTTTTTTTTTTTTTTTTTGAGAAAGGTTCTCACTATGCAGTTCAGGCTGGGCTTGAGCTCACTTTGTAGCCCAGCTGGTCTCGAATTCCCAAAGATCCTCCTGCCTCAGCCTCCTGAGTGCTGAGATTATAGGTGTGAGACACCATACCTGGCTTATCAGTTAATTTCTTGATGGCAGCTATTCTTTCCAGAGTGAGATGAAATCTCAATGTTGTTTTAATTTGCATTTCTCGAATGACCAGTGATGGTGAACATTTCTTCAAGTATTTATTTGCCATTTGTATATCTTTATCTGAGAACTGTGTGTTTGTCTAAGATGCCCATTTTTGGAGAGGGCCTTTGAATTGGGGGAACTTGATGTTTTTCAACTCTTTATATGTTCTGGATATAAGTCCTTGGTCTGAGGGGTTGCTGGCTAAAATTCTCTCACACTCAGTGGGTTTCCTTTTCATTCTGTTGGTGATTTCCTTTGAAGTGCAGAAACTTTTCAATAATATGAGATCTCAGTTGTTGATTCTTTGAAGTGTTTCCTGTGCAGTTTGTATTTTGTTCATAAATTCTCTACCTAACCCTATGTCTCCAAGAGTTCTACCTAGCTTGTCTTCCAGTAGATTTAGTGTTTCTGTTTTAATATTTAGGTCTTTGATCCATTTAGACTTTAGTTTTGTGCATGATGATATGCATGGATCTAGTTTCAGTTTTTGGCATGTGGAGAGCCAGTTTTTCCAACACCATTTATTAAAGAGGCTATCCTTCTTCCAATGAACATGTTTAGCCCCTTTGTCAAATATCAGGTGACTGAGTGTCTTTGTAGTTGTGCTTGCATCTTCTAATATGTTCCATTGATCCTCAGGTCTATTTCTTTGCCAGTACCAGGCTGATTCTATCACTGTGGCTTTATAGTACTGTTTCAAGTCAGGAATTGAGATGCCTCCTGCCTTGCTTTTGTTGCCCAGAATGGCCTTTGCTATGCTAGGTTTCTTGTTTCCAAATGAATTTTAGGAGTGTTTTCTGTAGATCTGTGAGGTATATCAATGGTATTTTGATTGGGATTGTGTTAAATCTGTATAACAGTTTTGGGAGTATGGCCATTTTCACAATGTTGGTTCTTCCTAGCCAAGAGCAAGGAATATCCTTCCATTTTCTGATATCCTCTTCAATATCCTTTTTCAGCATAGTATAATTTTCAGCATATAGATCTTTTACATTTTTAGTTAAGTAGATTCCTAAGTATTTCATTTTTTTTGGATGTTATTGTAAAGGGTGATATTTCCATAATATCTCTCTCAGTGAGTTTTTGTTTGTGTACAGTAATGCTACTGATTTTTGAGCATTGACATTGTTTCTTTGTTTGTTTGTTTGTCTTTTGGTACCGGGGATCAAACTTGTGACCTCATGATTGCCAGGCAGGTGCGCTTACACCACTGAGCTAAACCCCAGGCCGAGTATTGACTTTGTATCCAGCTACACTGCTGAACTTGTTTATTATCTCTAGTAGTCTTTTAATGGAGTTTTTTGGGTCTTCTAGATAGAGTATCATGTCATCTGTAAATAGTGATAGTTTAACTTCTTCTTTTCTATCTTTATTCCTTTCATTTCTCTCTCTTGTCTGATTGCCCTGGAAGTGTTTCCAGAACTATATTGAAAAGGAGTGGTGAGAGTGGGTATCCTTGTCTTGTTCCTGATTTTAAAGTGAAAGCTTTCAGTTTTTGTCCATTTAGTATAATGTTGGCTGTTGGTTTGTCATAGATGTCCTTTATAAGGTTGAGGTAGACACCGTGTATTCCAAGTTTCTGAAGGGTTTTTATCATGAACATGTGTTGGAATTTATCGAAAGCTTTCTCTGCATCTATTGAGATGATGATGTGCTTTTTGTTTTTGGCTCTGTTGATGTGGTGTATTACATTTATTGATTTGCATATGTTAAACCATCCCTGCATTCCTGGAATGAACCCCACTTGGTCATGATGTATAATCTTCTTGATGATTTGCTGCATTCTATTTGCCAGTATTTTATTGAGAATCTTTGCATCAATGTTCATTAGTGAGATTGGCCTATAGTTCTCCTTTTTGGTTGGATCTTTCTCTGGTTTTGGTATGAAAGTAATACTTGCCTCCAGGAATGATTTAGGGATGATTGCTTTCTTCTCAATTTCATTGAAGAGTTTAAGGAGTATTGGCATTAAATCTTCTCTAAATTTCTTGTGGAATTCAGCTGTGAATCCATCAGGACCTGGGCTTTTCTTTGTTGGTAAGTTTTTAATTACATTTTCAATTTCAATAGCTGATATTAGGTTGTTCAAAATTGCTATATCTTCTTGGTTGAGCTTTGGTAGTTCATATGTTTCTAGAAATCTGTCCATTTCCTCTGTGTTTTCCACTCTATGTGAGTAGAGATTTTCAAAGTAGGTATTCATGATCTTTTGAGTTTCCATTGGATCTGTAGTAATTTCCCCCTTTTCAGTTCTTATTGTGTGAATTTGGATTTTTTGTTCTTTCTCTTGATCAGGTTAACTAGGGGTTTGTCAATTTTGTTTATTCACTCAAAAAATGAGCTTTTCGATTCATTAATTCTTTGTATTTTTTTAGTTTCAATTACATTGATTTCTGCTGTAATCTTTACAATTTCCTCTTTTCTATGAGCTTTGGTTTAGCTTGCTCTTCTTTTTCCAGAAGCTTGAGATGGAGCATTAGGTTGTTTATTTGTGCTCAATCTGTTTTCTTGATATGACAATTTATTGCTATATATTTCCCTCTTAAAACTGCTTTCATTGCATCCCACAGATTGCAGTATGTTGTTTCTGTATTTTCATTGCATTATAGGTATTGCTTTATTTCTTCTTTAATTTCATCTGTAGCCCACTGGTCGTTCAAAAGTTTGTTATTTTATTTCCATGTATTTATGCAGGTTTTGCAATTTCTTTTGCCATTAATTTCCAATTTCAGTGCTCTATGGTCACATACTATGCAAGGGGTGATTTCAATACCTTTGCATTTACTTAAGAATGTTTTATGGGATAATATATGGTCTATTTTGGAGAATGTCCCATGCACAGCTAAGAAGAATGTGTATTCTGATGTGGTTGGGTGGAACACTCTGTAAACATCTACTAAGTCCAATTGCTCACAGGTATGATTCAGTTCTGTTATTTCTTTGCTGACTTTTTGTCTAGTTGATCTATCTCTTTGTGAAAATGGGTTGTTAAGATCCTCTGTTATAATTGTGTTCTTGTGTATTTGGTTTTTCATGTCCATTAGTACCTGTCTTATATGGTTGGGTGCTCCTGTGTTTCATGCATATATATTTATAATTGTTAATTCTTCCTTTTGAATTTTTCCACTAATGAGTATGTAGTGACTTTTTCTATCTCTTTTAATCATTTTAGGTTTGAAGTTCATGTCATCTGCAATTAGAATAGCTACCTCTGCTTTTTTTCTGGGTTTCTGTTGCATGGAATACTGTTTTCCATCCTTTGACTTTCAATCTATGAGTTTCCTTTTGGATCAGATGTGTTTTTTGTATACAGCATATTGTGGGGTCCTGTTTCTTGATCCATTCTGTCAGTCTATTTCCTTTTATAGGTGAATTGAGGACATTTACATGTATGGATATCACTGTTATGTACTGGCTCGACTTTGCCATGTTATGTTCCAGTTCTTTCTTTCTGCTTTTCCCCTTATTTAATTGCTTATCCTACCTGGTGGTTTCTTTCTGTTGTTGTTTTGGGGATTGTGGTCATTTTTATCTCTGTCTAGTATGTCTTTCAGTACTCTTTCTAGGGTTGGTTTGGTGCACGTGAATTTCTTCAGTTCTTTGTCATAGAAGTATCTCGTTTCTCCATTAAATTTGAATGAAATTTTTTGGTAGGTACATCAGTCTGGGTTGAAGCTTATTTTCTTTTAGGGCTTGAAATACCTCACTCCAAGCTCTTCTTGACTTGAGGGTTTGTGCTGAAAAGTCTGCCGTGATTCTAATGGGCTTTCCTTGATAGGTGAATTGTGTCTTTTCTCTAACAGCTTTTAGTATTCTGTTTTTATACTGTATGTCTGACATATTAATTATTATGTGTCTGGGTGTGAATTTATGTTGATTGTGACTATTTGGTGTTCTATATGCCTCACTTATCTGCATATAAGATATTTTTCCCCATGTTTGGGAAATTTTCTGCTATTATTTCTGTAAATACTTTATGTATGTCATTTGCATGGACTCCTTTATCTTCGCTAATACTCATTAATCTTATATTGTTGCTCTTGGCATCATCATGAAGCTTCTGGATTGTCATTTCATACTGTTTTGTTATTTTTATTTCTATTTATTTATTTATTTATTTTTGGTACTGGGGATCAAACTCATGACCTCATGCTTGCCAGGCAGGCACTTAAGCCACTGCACTAAATCCCCAGCCCTTGCTTTGTTATTTTTAAAAGTTCTATCCTTTCCTGATCACTAATTGTGATCCTGACCTCAAGGTCTGAAATCCTATCCTCAGCTTGCTTTAGGAAGTTTTTCATGCTTTCAATAGAATTTTTTGTTTCTTGGATGTCTTTTTGAGTTTGTTTCATGAATTCTGCTTGTTTTCTATAGTGTTCATTCAAGGTTTCAATCCGTTTCCCTTGCTCCTGTACTTTTTTCTCTATTTCTTCTTTAGCTGCATTCAACAACTCCTTTACTAAGGTTGTTATTTCTACCTTTACATGGGAGAGTACTTCTATTTTTTTTTTGTACTGGGGATTGAACTCATGACCTCACACTTGCTAGGCAGGCACTTAAGCCACTGAGCTAAATCCCCAGCCCCAGTGCTTCTAATTTGATTTCCTCTATAGCCTCATAGAGTTGTTTTTTTATTTCACTCACTATCTTTTCAGAGATTCCTGGTGTGTTACTTTTGGGGTCCTATATTTCAGTGTCTCCTGTACTTGCTTCTGGTGAACTTGATGTTTGAGAATGCATTTTGCTTTTCCGTTTTGCCATTTTTACTCTGCTTGATGTTTTCTATGTTTAGGAGGTGGTCACCCACACACTCAGACTCACCAAGGTCTTACAGTTAGTTGGAGGGGTTTTTACTACTGGCCCTATTCATCCACTGTACACCTCTATTTTAGGGGTATACTCACCTCACTGACACAGTTAATCCGCTGCAGTCCAAGGTTCGCTGCCCGGGCGTGAAGTTCCAAGATTTCTCACACTGACTGGAGCCTGCTGAGGTCTTCTGACGTTCCTGGTGGAAGGGTGGGCCCAGAAGAAGCAGTCCTGGGCAGTTTTTGGCCTGCAGCGGGCTTCCACAATGTTCCTGGTGGCAGGGTGGGCCCACAGGGAGCTTGAACATTTTTAACAATATTGATTCTTACAACCCTTGAACACAAGATGTCTTCCCATTTGTTTATATCCTTTTCCAATTCTTTCATAAGTGTTTTATATAATTTTCATTTTAAAAACATTCTATTTCTTTGGTTAAATTCATTCCTAGGTGTGTAATTTTTATAGCTATTGTAAACGAGATGTTTTTACAATTTTATTTCAGATAATTTTTATGTGCTAGTTTTATACCCTGAAACTTTGTTATATTTGCTTGTTAGTTCTAATGGTTTTTTGGTGGAGTCTTTGAAGGTTTTTCTCCATATAAAATCATGATACATGATGCTTCTACTCACATTTCTCACTGAGTTGTCTTCATCTTCATTTGGAGAACTGAAGTTCTCTAGGGAGAACTGAAGGCTAGGAAAGGGAAAGAGAGGCAACTGCTAAAAGTATAAACTGCCAAAAAAAAAGTATAAACTGCAAATATAGTTCCCCTAACTCTGGGAGACATAGTAGTACAAGGCACAATGGAACAAATTTATTTTTTGCACTTCCTTTTTGATTCCTGGTATACTCTGTGACTTTGAAAGCAGAGAGGAGCCTTGGTAATGCAATTCTAGACCAAGAGAGGGACAGGCATACTTTCAATATGTTACAGCTATGTCAGCAGCTAATTTTAACAGCATGAATGGTTAGCTGTCATTTAGGTACTCCACTGGGAATTAACACTAGCAGGCATTGCTAGAGAGAGCCATTAGCTACTGACTCTACCGTTCAATTGAGGGCACAGTCTTTTTATATCCATTTTACTAGACTAAAGTTCAGGGAGGTTAAATAAGTTGTCCAAAGTCACATAGCTGCTAATTAGATGGGTTCAGATTCAAACCCAATGTTCTCAGACTCTAAAAATCCAAGATCATGTATATGAATATTTTTTTTCACTCAATCCTACACCAACATGAATGCCAAATACTATCTGCTATATTTCAAGAGGAAACAGTACATTCTAGATGAAGACTGGCAGAAAAGTCAGGTTAGTTCCTTTTTAAAAATAAGGGCAGAGAAAAAAGAGAATAAAGAAAGGAAATGCATCAAAGGGAAGAAGATGAAAAAAAGACTCGGAAGAGACAAGTTCGAAGGGACAGGTACTAGCTATTTATTGCTGCATAGCAATACTGTCAGAAACTTAATAGCTTCAAATAATACATATTTATTTTTATCTCATCATTTTTGCATGTCAGGTATACAATTGTGTCTTAGTTTCAGCATCTCACAAAGTTGAAACTAAGGTGTTGGTTAAGCTGTGGTTTTCATGTCAAGGTTTGATTAGGGAAGGATCTTTTTCAGACTGAGATGATTGGTAGCAGAAATAGTTCCTTGTGGCCTATTGAACTGAGGGTCTCATTTTCTTGCTGTCATTTATATTCCCTGGCTGGTTTCAGGTCACCTCAGTTTCTTGTAATTTGAGCCTTCCCAAAATAACCCTTTACTGGATTTGTTAATGCCAACAACACAGGCATTATACTTTAAGTAACAAAATTGCAGAAATGATATGCTTATCACTTTTGCAAATGCCTGCTGCATTATGGACTGTTTGTAGATGAATTCATTTTTTAAATTTCTCAAAGCTAGCACATAAGTTCTAGAGAAATGACAGTGAATACTGTAGACATTTAGAGGAGTAAGAACTTTTATCTATTTCACATAACTCAAGATATAACAATAGGACTAATGGGCACATGTAAGAAAATTTAGGTTCACTATAAGAAGGAGTGTTAACAATCTATCCTCACAAAAGAAAGCCAGCAGATCCACCTCTGCCTGCTGGTCACCATCACTGGAAGGCTCCTTCCTAGGGGCAGCCAGCACAGGCAGAGAGAACCACCAGATTGACCTCTGCCTGCTGAGCTGCTGCTAGTAGAAGTCTTGCTTCCTGCAGGCAGCCAGTGAGATCAGGGATACTCAGCCAGGAAAGCCCCATGGACCCCACCTGCAGACTACCATTGGAGGCCCTTGCTTCCTTTAGGTAGCTATCACTTTCAGGAGAATCAGACAAACACACCCCTGTATGCCTGCCACCATCACAGGAGTCCCAGTTTTGACACTCAGGCTGAGGGAAACAGCCCCACCACTGTGCAGCCCTAGCTGGGAAAGCTCCAGTGTAGCTGCACAGGTCTGGAGAAGCTCACCCATTCCCTGCTACCTTCCTGTAAACCTGGGGTTAGAGGAACACAGGTCCCTGTTCCATCCCCCTATACTGCATAGGGGCAGCCAATGTGGAAGTACTTGGGACCTCACAACCAGCTTGTTGGGAGGAACCTAGGAGAATATCAAGATGATGGAGCAAAAGGCAATCTCAGCCCTATAGCCCGCACAGAGCAAGTCTGGGAGATACAGCCATGAAGACAACAGAAGTCACACACCCAAAATCTCTGAGAGGATAGCAACTGAAGTTAAGAAACAACTTTATGAGACTATAAAAGTACTATCAGAAATAACGTCTCAGGTAAAAGAAGAAATGAAAAACATAATGAAAGAATTGCTCATTTTTTTGAATTCTGTATTCTACTTTTTTCTTTTTTTTCTATTTTATTTTTTTCTTTAAATAAAATTTTTAAAAAAGGATTGCTCAGCATATCTAAAGAAGACATAGATAAAAAAAATAGGAGCATAGGAAAATGGTGGAAACCTTGAATGAACAATATAGAAAGGAATTACAATACATGAAACAGATTCAAAAAGATATCCAGGAAATTAAAACTCATTTGAAAGCTGGCAAAACTACTTGAAAGAGACTGAATATGGATTTTCAGACCTTGAAGACAGGATTGTAACTAGTGACTGTGAAAGGAAAGATCTTTTCAAAATAATGGGGAACCAGGAAAATAACAATTCAATGGCTGCAAGATGATACAAAGAGAAATAATTTAAGAGTGATAGGTATCAGTGAAGAAGCAGGGGTCAACACAAATGAAATTAAAAGTATACTCACAGAAGTAATAGAAGAAAACTTCCCAAACATGGGAAAAGAATCTGGTATGCAGATAAGTGAGGCATATAGAAGTACAACTAGCCATAACCAAAGTAAATCTACACCCAGACTTATAATAATCAAGATCCCAGAAATTCAGCACAAGAACAGAATATTAAAAGCTGTTAGAGAAAAGAGACAGATCAGCTACAAAGGAAAACCAATCAGAATTATAACAGACCATCAAGTCAAGAAGAGTTTGGATTGAAATGTTTCAAACCCTGAAAGAAGACAACTTTCAACCTAGATTGATCTACACTGCAAAGCTCTCTTTCAAAATTGATGGAAAAATAAGATACTTCCATGATAAAGAACAGCTGAAGGAACTCATGACCACCAAATCAACCCTACAGAGAGTGCTAAAGGGAGAGTGAGAGAGAAAGAGAGATGACCATGGTTCCAGGAATAGCAGCAGAGGAGGATCACAAAACAGGATAGGCAATTGAATGAAGGGGAAAAGTGGAGGGCCAACAACAGGAGGACAGATGGGCAGAGACAGACCAATGTGTGCTGGTTATAACCATTTATGTCTCAATTTATTATGGTCTCAATTTAGCAATAAACAGAAACACAGGGAGAATGGATCAAGAACAAGATCCAGAGAGAAGACAAGATGGCCAATCAGTGAGCAACAAAATACAAAGCCTCCCAGGAGAAACAACTCATACACCAGAATAAAACACCCTGGAGAGACCCAGACAGAGGGAGATGGGTCCTCTTGACACAGGAAGAAATTAAAACGTAAAAAAGCTCATCAAATACTTCAGGACTACAACTGAAACAGCTAAAAATTATGGGACACAGGGTTTTCATGGTGACTGCCAAGTGTGCATCAGCTTGAATCCGCACTGGCAGGCAGAGCCCCCCAAACTTGTTCCCGCCGCCACTCACAGAAAGAACAGCAGCACTGAAGTCAAGGGTTGGTGACCCAATGGAGAGTGGAGCCAGCAAAGGGACTCCATTAATCCATGGTCAGTGCTGGGAATGAGACCCCACACACACACACACACAGGAAAGGTGTGACCAATTGGGCAACATGTTGGAATCGGGCAGGAGGAGCCTGAACTGGGAGTGACAGTGACTTCAGTTGGTTGCTCCCTCCCCAGAGCAGATTCAGGGGATTTGCTTGGACTGGGCCATGCCCCTGGCCAGGACCCAGTGAGCCATCCCAAATCTATTCCCTTTGCCTAGCACGCACTAACTGGGTGAAGGCACCTGAAGTTTGGCTGGCCTGGTGGGGAGGGACAGGCAGGAGAGGGCAGAGGTCCCTCACCAGTGTGCTTCAGAGGAACTGTGGCCAACAGGGAAGGGGGCTGGGATCTGTACTGTAATCTCTGTGGAGGAAGCCAAGGCCATGATAGGAGAGAGAGGCAGGAGGAGGCCCCCAGCCCAGAACCCTGAGAGCCCTGATCCAGGAGAAGAAAACACAAGGGAGACTGAGGGCGGCAAACACACAACATCAGACATGGCTTCAATGGGCATTAAGAGATATCTTCGGGACCTTGTAGACGAGCTCAAAACTGAAATATTAAATCAGGTAAAGCAGGATATGAGTAGAGTAATGAAAGAAATGCTTTCAGGAAGCATCTCTCAGAAAGATACAGATGGAAGAAGGGAGGAACACAAAAAAAGGAGAGAAACATTTGATAAAGAATATATAGAATACATGAAGCAGATTCAAAGAGACTACCAGGAAATTAAAAACTCCATTGCAAGCTGGCAAAATGCCTTAAAAGAAACTAAGGATAGACTATCAAAACTTGAAAACAAGTCGGCAGTGTGTGATGATCAAAGGAAAGATCTCTTAAAAATAACAAGGAAACAGGCAGTAACAATACAAAGGCTAGAAGATGACAAGAGAATCTACAATTTAAGAATAAGAAACATGAACGAAGAAGCAAGAATACATACAGGCGAATTACAAAGGCTATTCACAGAAATAATTAAGGAAAACTTCCCAAGCATGGGAAAAGAAAATGACATTTGGTTATGTGAGGCATACAGAACTCCAGCCACCTACAACCAGAACAGATCTACACCCAGACATATAGTAATCAAGATGCCAGAAATACAATATAAAAACAGAATATTAAAAGCCATCAGAGAAAAGAAACAGATTACCTATAAAGGTAAGCCCATCAGAATCACGGCTGACTTCTCAACACAGACCATCAGATCAAGAGGAGCTTGGAGTGAAGTATTCAAAGCCCTGAAAGAGAATAACCTCCAGCCCAGATTGATGTACCCTGCAAAACTGTCACTAGAAGTTGATG
>PVLA01005658.1:0-140985 GCA_004027455.1 Hydrochoerus hydrochaeris
GGGTGAAGGGAAGGATGAGGAGGGGAAGAACAAAGCCAGGGGGCAGGGATGGGGTGGAACTGGAGGTGTCAACAGAGTAGAGGAAAAGGAAGAAAGGAGAGGTGGGAAGGGGACAGGAGAGAAGGAGAGACAGGAGAGGGGGAGACAAAGGAGAAAGGTAACAAAGAGCAGTGGGTGGGGGTGCTTCGTGCCCTGCCAAAGTCCCACTCCATGGAGGCTGGGGGAGGGGGAGTGGGACCGGTTTCCACGGAGACAGCTGGTTCTTGGTGGCCTGGCATGTGGGCTATTAATAGTGCTGTGGGTAGGTTCACACCTCCCTCTCCCCTTCCCCTCTGCCTGCTGCCAGGGTGGTAGGGAACCCTCCGCCGCCCGCCCGGCCACCCACTCCCAGTCACCTGGCGTCCATGCCCAGCTCCACACACCGTAGGAGCCAAGGTGGGCCACGCTGTGGGGCTGGGGCAGCCACCGTGGCCCAGACACACATAGGCATGCACGGGCAAACAGGCATCTGTGTGCAGACACTGCCCCGTGCCAACGTGGGCTGGCGTGGCAGTGCCGGGAGTCTACGGCTATCGTGGAGCTGCAGCAGCCACCCATGCCCCCGAGTCATGGAGGGGCAGAGGCCTCCGGTGGCTGGGATCTCAGTCTCCTCCCCTGCTCCACTCCCCACTCTGTTCTCGGGTAGGATCGGGCACGGCTGCCCCACCCAACTGTCTGTTATCACCATGCCAGGAAAGACAGGCGTGAAGGCGGGAAGGCAGGTAGCGTCTGGCAGGTATGATGGAAAGCAGTGTGCACAGACTTGGGGAACAGCGTGGCTGGGGGGCTGCACCCCTCAGTGGGCCCTTGCTGGGCACCAGGTGTTGGGATTTCGGAGCCCAAAGGTCTTGACCTAGGAGTCTGACTTCCGAGCTGCTGAGGGACTTGAGGGGCCAAGGAATGGGGTTTGGGATGTGGGGGTACCCAGAGGGGAGACTGGTAACTCAAACAAAGGATCCCCCCTCCAAGAATATAACAGGAAACTCTCCCCCTGCAGGTCCGGGACAGAAAGCCATAAACAGCGCCCTGTCTTGGGCCAGATGCCCGGTACTAACATCAAAGCTCCTTTCCCCACGGTGCCCCCAGAACCGCACCCACCTGCAGCTCCCCCAGGCCCAGCCCGGCATCAAGCAAGGTGCCCTTGTCTAAGGGTCACCTCCCTGGCCACATCCAGCCCCCATACCCACTGATAACACGGCTGTGGCCACACCCAGGCCCCCTCCTCTGCAGCCCACAGAACTTCAGGCCCTCTGCCCCAACATCCCTTAATGGAGGGGGGGGGTCGGATAGCTGGGTGCGGTGGTGCACCCCCAGAACCCCAGCACTTGTAAGACAGGCAAGAGGATCATGGTGAGTTCAAGGCCAGTCTCAGCTACACAGTGAGACACTGTTTCTCAAAAAAAGCAAACATACAATAAATAAATAAACAGACGCAGAAGATATGAATAGCCAAGAAGGCCGAATGAGGTGCTCAGGAGCCCCCCCAAGCTGGGCTCGCATATTTCCCCTCCCCCAGCCAGCGGGTAACCGGAGCTGGGAGCTGGGGCAGCTGAGTGCGGGAGGCATGAATGTCACAGGCCAAGGCGCTGGCTGCATAAGGCATCATGGCACAAGACTTGGGGTACTCCCTGTGCATCCCCTCTTTCCAGGCAGAAGCTGCCGGCCACCCCCAGGAGGGTGGCCTGGAGGGGAAGGAGTGGAGGGTGGGGGGAGAAACGCAGCATGTTCTCCCAGGGAAGCAGGCACGGCCCCCACCCAGGCAGCAGGGGCAGGGGGAGAAGACGGAGGGAGAGGAGAAAGGGAGAGAGGGAGGCAGAACGGCAGGGGGAAGGAAGGCAGGAAGGAGGGACAGAGCCTGAGAAAGAGAGAAAGCAAGCAAGACCAGGGGAGGGAGGGAGAGCGAGCAGCAGGGGGAGAGGGAGAGGGAGAGAGAGAGGAGAGAGAGACCGACCCAAACGCAGCTGATCCCAGCACACACTCGGACACGTGCAGACGCACACTCGCCCCGCAGGCGCATGCGCAGAGCCGCGGGCTCGGCACCCGCTCCCGGAGACAGCCAGAGCCCTCCCCGGCCCACACATGCACAAAAACACTCTCTCGCATGGGGTGCGTGCACAACACGCCCACTCACTGATGTGTATGCAACGCTGATAGCCACCAAAGCCCGCCCCCTCCCCTCCCCACGCCTGGTGAAAGAGAAAACGAAACAGGCAGCTTGCAGGGCCGGGCAGCCAGAGCCTTCCCTTCCTAAGAGGAAGCGCGGGGAGGGGGACGGCGCCCTGCGCCGGGGCCAATGGCACAACCCTGTGCCATAGCCAGGGGTGTGGCCGTGTCCTTGGCACTTACTTTTAGCCCCAGTTCCTGCTCTCCAGACTCAGTACCCACCTCCTAGTCAGCAGGACCAGGTCAGGCAGCGTCTTTCCCCGAATAGTAACATCCATCTGGTCTACCTCTGACCCCCCTCTCTGACCACTTCACGCCACACAGGAAGAGAGGGGTCCTCGTGGGGACCCAGCTTTAGCTTGCCAGGTGACACTGAGGTGAATCCATGGGTGCCCCCATGACACACCGGCCCCAGATGCCTCAGTGAGTGGCAGAAGTGTCTCTGGTTCCCAGCAGCATGGGCACCCCCCAGCCTGCCACGGCCAGTCCTGGGAGAAGAGGAGAATCTACCAGCACTGTCTGCCAAGCCAAGCAGCGTTGAGACACACATACAACGTGGGACCCTCCAGCCAGGTCATTTTTATTTTTCTTTTTTGGCGGTGTTGGGTAGCAAACCTCGGGTTCTACACCCTAGGTGAGTGCTCTGCCACTCCGCTACACCCTCAGCTCCAACCACCTTAGGTCCTTTATTCTCACCGGAGTGGGAAAGACATCATTGGTTCCACAGGATGGAAACCCAGCCCCAAGCCAGTTGTGCTGGGGCACACCTGTAAGCCCAGCTGAGGCAGGAGGATCGCTGCAAGTTTAAGGTCAGCCTGGGCTACGCAGTGAGTTCAAGGCCATGCTAAAGAACATAGCTAGACCCTGTCTCAAAAACACAGAAACCAAACTAAACCAAACCCAGGTCCAAAGTCAACTGGTGAACAGCAAAAACCAGGTCCCCCAAATCCCAGCCAGAATTCGTTCTTTCCATAGGGCTACACCTGCCTTGCCCAAAGCAGCTCCAAAGTCCCCACAACATGACAGCAGCCCTGAGAACTGGAACTGAGGTTGGCAGCCACCCCAGAGACTCCCAGCCACCCTAGCACAGGGCATCCGCCTTGTCCTTGCTTCAGTATGACAGGCAGGGCTTTGGGGGACACGGATCCTGGCCATCAGAACCACGGAGGGAAAAAGGCAGTCGGGACGGAGCAGGACCTTCAGGCGCTGTGCCCAGTAAGCTGAGTCTTCCTGTGTGTCATTTGTCTCTGCTGCCCCTCTTCCCATGGATGCCCGCTCCATCAGGGCAGGGAATGTGGCATCTGTCACCCAGGCCTGTGTCCGGGTTGAGGGGGCTGGAAGGAGGCTCAGATGCTAAGCCCAGCCCCTCCCCAGCCTAGTTCCTTATGCTCAAGCAGGAAGGGACAGGCCTGGGGGTAAAGGCTGCTTTCTGTCCATCCTGTCCATAGACTTGTCCCCAGACAGATGCGGTACTGCCCTTAACTGGGGAGGGGTGGTCCAGGCTTGAGATGCCCAGGGCTCCTTCTAAGCAGCAGGTGAGGGTCTAGGGTAGGGGGGCAGAGGGCCTGGCTTGGGCTCTTCTGACACAACACGAAGGGTAAGGGAGCTCCCTATAATCCCATCACCCTGGGAGGCAGAGGCAGGATGGAATTTAAGCTCAGCCTGGGCAACTCAGTGGTTTAGTGAGACCTAGTTTCAAATTCTCCAGCTACTGGGGATGCAGTTAGTGCAAAGGTCCTAAGACCAATCTCCAGTACCAAGAAAGAAAGAAAGAAAGAAAGAAAGAAAGAAAGAAAGAAAGAAAGAAAGAAAGAAAGAAAGAAAAAAAGGAAAGAAGAAAAGGCCAGCTAGGCATGGGTGATGCATGCCTGTAATCCTAGCACTCAGGAGGCTGAGGCAGGAGAACTGTGGTGGGTTTGAGGCAGTCTGTAGTACATAGTGAGTTTGAGGCCAGCTTGGACTACATAGCAAGACTCTGTCTCAACAAAACAAAAACAAATGAGGGACCTCAAGCCCACAGGTGTGTTCAGCCTAACAGCCAACATATACAGCTCCATGTGAACTAGGCACTTTTTAAAACATTTGATATACTTTACCTTCTCTAAAGGTTAAAAAAAAAAAACACTTTATAAGGCAGACATTATCACCCCCAAGATAAGGCAGGAGGAAAGTCAACTCCTGTGCTTAAGGTCATACACCCAGCAGATGAAGGGCTAGGATTCAAACCCGGATGTCACCTGTCATGCCAAAGCTGGGGTTCCCACAGGGACCGCCCTCCTGTTCATAACCATAGCAGCTGAGCTGCTAGAGGACCAAAGACTTTGTTCTTTCATTCAGTTGTTTGTTCCCTGGGACCAAGCCTCGGTTTCCCCTTCCATAGCAGCACATGGATTCTCCACAGTGGGCCCCTTACCAAGGCCTCCTGATCAAATGCGCAAAAAGGGGGCTCCCCTTGGGCTCCTGGTCTCCTGCCCTTTCTGCCTTCCCTGGGCCACAGCTGGCACTTGTGGGTGCCCCACACAGATGAGCAGCTGTACCCACAGACCCTGGCCAGGCTGGGCAAGATGGGCACAGCTGTCGGACAGCTCTGAGGTGGGTCTCAGCTGCCAGGGGTGTGAAAAAAGGACACTGTGGGCCCTGCCAACTCCCGCCACTGCCCATGAGCACCAGCACACCAAAGGCTTCCCCAGAGCTGCTGCCCACCCCCCTGCTGAGCCAGCCAGCCCAGGGTGTCCACGGAGGGTGGGAATGAGCTCCCCCTTTCTTTCTCCATTCCCAGCCCCCAAAACCTGCCAGGCAGCCGCAGCTGCAGCTTAAGGAAGTGCAGGATGTCCTGCAGCCAGCTGAGCCCCCCGCCCCCCAGCCCAACCTCCAGCTGACCCCAGAGGCTGGGCGGGCGGGCGGGCGGCGGTGGGGCGGGGCAGAGGGCCACGGCTTGAGTATTAACAACTGGAAAACTATGAAGGAGGTCGCTGCCAGTTCCCAGCTCTGAGAAAGGAGGCTGTAGCAGAAACAGACAGGGTGAGAGGGAGCCACAGACTGGCAGAGAAACAGAGGAAGAGGTAGAAGCAGACACCCCCAAGACACCCCAGGAACAGAAGGGCAGAGAGAGAGACTCCAAGTCAAAAATACTCAGCCCTCACGCAGACTCTGCGGCCTCCAAGGAAGGCGGCCAAGTTTGGACAGGAGGGCCTAGGTGGGAGAAAGGGCGGGCTCATTAAGGGGGGGGCAGAGGCTTCCAAGGGGGCGGCTGAGGGTCCCCAGAAGGAACAGGCCCAGGTACGACAACCCCGCCAGGGGCAGCTAGGTCCTGTTGCCTTTTAGGGTAGGAACAAGAGACACCAGACTTGCTAGGAGCCAATTCTCCCCAAGACACCCCCTCCCCCAGCAATGAGGACAATCCCAGCTTCTAGAAGCCACTGGACACTGCTTCGGGCCCACAGCTCGGCCCTCTGGAACCCCCCTGCACCCGCTTTGCTCTTGTGTGTCTGCCCCTTCAAAAGGAAAAAAAAAAAAAAGAAGCCCACTGCCACACTGTGGCTGAGCCCGAGGGAGAAGACAGAGGAAGCCGAGGCCTGACTGCGGGGGCGGGGGCCGAAGCATGCACCAGGGCTGGGTGGACACCGCTCACCACCGCGCCCCACTGCCTTGTGCAGGTGTCGTGCACCTGAGTCCGTGGGACTGGGCACCAATGCGTGCACCTGTGTCTGGAGTTCCCACAGCCAATCAATTAATGAGTGTTTACAGGGTACACCCTGTGCTAGGCTCTGGGTGGGATCCAGACCTCTCCAAGTGCTTCTCCCAGGGCCAGGGGAGCAGGCAGATGGGCTGGAAAGCGGGAGGCAGGAAAAGTGACAGAGAGGGAGACTGTGTGGCTGGGGAATGTGCGCCTTGCACCAGGATGCGGGAAAATATTCTCATACGGAGGAATGTGATTTCCTCCTGGGGGCAGGGGTTTTGCTGCAACAAAACCTCCAGCCTTCCACAGCAAGAGCCCAAGGAAATACTTGTTGCTCGGTTGTGTACACATGACATGGGTTGATGTGTGTAGCTGTGTCTGTGTTCGACTGAGTGACAGCAACTGTCACGGCGGGGGACGATGACTGCGTGGCGGAGCACATGTGAGCACATGTGTGCCTGTGAGTGACAGGGTCTTTTGTAATGGTGGGGCTGAGTGCACGCATGCATGCGACAGTGACTCCCTCTGTGTGGGTGACAGCGTGTCCTCTTTGCCTCTGCATGTGACAGCATCTCTGGGTGACCCTGGGCATGGCTATGTCTCCGTGGGTGTGTCCTGCCCCTGCCCCTCTGAGCTCCACGGTGCAGTGCAGCCTGCTGTTCCCTTGTCCCCATGTGGGTGTGTCCTGCAGCTCCTGTCCTTGAGTCTGCCTTGCCGGCTGTCCCTGGGTGTGTATGTGGCTGCTCCCCCCATCCCTTCCCCCTCCTGGGGCCTGTGCCAGCGCTGAGGGGCAGGCTCCCCACCGGCTGGCTTCCCCTCTGTGCACCTCCCTCCAGTGGGGGGCTCTCTTCACTGCCTGTCTCCGTCCAGGCTTCCTTTCCACGCTGGACAAGGAGGGTCCTACACAGAAGGGTACAGACAGCGCTGCAAAGGGTGGGGGCACACGCAAGGCAGGTCCAGGTCTTCCTGCCTTCCCCAGTCAAGCCAGCCGGCAACTCTGCTAATCATCTAGAGCCCATGAAGCACAGTCCCCTACCCCCACACACACGCACACGCGAGGACACGCGCACACACTCACTCCCCCACCCCACCAGCCGCGTTTTTGCAATTAGGAGTGTTGCAACCAGACAGCCATGCTCTACTGGGGAGGGGAGGGGGGTATCCCCCCTTGTCCCCAGGACCCAGAAAGCCCCCCACCGTCCCTCCCCGTCCCCGCAGCACCGGGCAGCTTTGCAAAGGCCACTCGGGCCGGCGGCTGGGGTGGGGGCTGGGGGGCAGGCCTCCGGCGCACCGTAAACAAACCGCGGCGGGCCGGCGGGCGGGGGAGCTCCGGCCCGGGAATGCGCAGCAGCCCCGGCGGGACAGAGGCCGCGGCGGCCTCGGCGGAGAAGCGGGGACGCCATCGCCGCCTCGGGCGCACCCCGGGGCCCACCGCCCTGCCCGCCGCACCTCCCTCCCCCACCGGCGTAAGTTGCAAGCTCCGAGGCCGTGACAGGGTCACCCGGGCGCCAGCGAAGGTAGCGACTGGCAGCGGGGCACCCCCCCCGACTCCCGGGCGCCCCCAGCCCCCTCCCGCAAGCCGGCCCGGGACCCGCGGCTTTGCATAATCCATCGCGACATTTGCATATTAATGCCCCGCTCCCTCCTCCTCCTCCTCCTCACCTCGGCTTGGCGCGCGGGGCCCGGCCGGGCGGCGACGCGGGGTCTCAGCGCCCCACGCCCGGGGCGTCCATCAGGGGCCGGAGGGGCCCGGGCCGCCCGCCTCAGCGCCCGGTGCGAGTGCGAGCGCGCGGGGGGCGGGGGGCGAGTGCGGCGGCCCCGCGGCTCCTCGCACAGGCGGCGGCCCGCAGGCTCCGCCCTCCCCGCCCCGCGCCGCGCCGTGGGCTCGGCCGGCTCCGCGCGCCCGGCCGGCTCGCGGCTGCTCCCTGCAGGCCGCGCCGCCGCCCCGCCGCGCCCGGGACCCTGGCCTCGCCACCCCGCGCCCACGGCGGGCGGCGTGCACGGGGCGGGGAGCGTGCTCGGAGAGTGTCACTTCAGAGCCAGCCTGGGCTTGCAGGAGCAAGGGGGCGTGCTGGGTGGGGTGCGCCCTGGGGTGGCCAGGGAGAAGGATCGGGGAGCCCTCTGCACCTTCCGGATCAGGCAGCAGAGTCAAATTCCGAGCACTCAGAGGTGTGGAGTTTGTTTCGGAGTTCGGGTCCCTTCTGTGCCAGAAACTCGTGCTGTGACCTTGAACGTATCCTCGCCGCACTCTTCCCGGGGTAGAGCTTGCTGGGCTACACGGCCAGGGCCAGCAAGGGACTCCGGAGGTCCGCTTGACTTCACTTTTAATCCTTGTGGGGCTCCTTCCCTGTTACCTGCTCCCCGCTCAGCATCCACGCCTGTCCACGGTTTCCCTTTGAAGCCTCACCTCTCCCTATAGACTTCCTGCTCTGCTGGCTGCCACCAGCACCCCCTCCCGCTCTGTGAGCTCGGGGAGGGGCCTTGCCATACCCCTCACCTGCTAGCTTTAGTAGGTGCATTTCCTCCCATCTGGGCCCCACTGGTATCCAAAACATACCAGGGCCAAGCTAAGGAGAAAGAAGGCTGCACACAAAAGGACCCCCTGAATTCAAGCCCTGTGGGGTGGTGGCGCATTTCTGTAACCCCAGCCCAGGGGAGGCTGAGGCAGGAGGGTCACCTTGAGTTTGAGAATAGTGAGACAGGGTGAGTTCAAGGCCAGCCTGAACTACATACATAGTGAGACCCAGTCTCAAAAAAAAACAAAAAGAAACGCTTCTCTGCTTCTCCAAAGGAGAGGACTCCTCTCAAGCCTCACCCCTTTGCACGCACACACACGCACACACACGCACACACACCTGCACTTGACATAAAACATGCCAGTGACGCCTGGGCCCCTTTCATCTCAGGATCTCCTAGCGCCAGGCAGAGGTCTAATTACCCTAGCACCCCCCTCTGGCCCTGCCGGTTCCCCTGCTGTCATTAGCCCAGTTTTGCCAGCGGGGGCCACAGCCTTCCCACGGGCTGCCAGGGTGGGGCCCAGCCTCCAGCCTGCTCCTGGGAGGGGTGTGTGTGTGTGTGTGTGTGTGTGTGTGTGTATACCACTCTGTGAGCCACTCTATGAACACCTGGCACAGTCCCTTGCCCAGTGGAGTGAGGCTCCAACCATCATTCACTCCCAGGTGGGTGGCTCTCACGCCCTCTGTTCTGGGTGAGCTTCTTGCAGGGCTGTGCCATGCTCGGGGGAGCAGCAGGTACCTCTCCCTCAGGAGCCCCCAGCACCACTAGGATGACAGGAGCAGCCGAGGTGAATGCACGCACGCATGGAGTGTGCAGCAGCAGTGACCTGGTGCCGGGGGAGCCTGCGGAGTGCAGAGTCAGCACACAGCCAGGGAACCTGACTTCCGCCCAGGCCTGCCTGCAGTGGACATGCAACAGCTGCAGTGCATGTGCACAGGGCGGGGGGGGCCTGCAGCTGCAGCCAGGACAGTGTGTGCCATGGGTGCACAGAGCCTCGCTGCCTGCCAGCGGATGCCACCTCACCCCTGATTGGGTTTAGCAGCAACACTGGGGAACAGGGCTGCGTGTGACACACTCGGGCCCATGCTGTTCCCTGCATGGAAATCGTTCCTTGGGGTTGGGCTTCCTGAGGCGGTGGGAGCCATCTGGGTGCTGGGCGGCCAGGGGGAGGGGGTCCAGCAGGAGCCTGGATGGGGCAGGGCTGATGGCATCCAGAAGCACAAGATGAAGATGCTATTGTTTCTTCTCCCTCCACTCCATGAGGACCACATCTGTCTCTGGGCAAAGCGCTGGGTATTAGGGTGGGGGAGATTTCTGAGAGGCCTCCAAAAAGAAATCCTAAATGCAGAGCTGGAAAATGCAGCATTTCCTGAGTCCTGGCAGAGGCAGAGAGAGGCATCTTGGACTCAAAGACAGCATTCACCATGCCCGTCTTCTGCTTACCTCTCCCTCACTCCTGGGCTCCCAGTGTGGGCTGCTGACAGCCCTGGGTAAGGGCAAAGTGAAGGGCACTCGGCCTCTGGAGCAAGCATCGCAGGGTGGGGCTGGTGACCCGCCGGTCCTCGGTCCTCGTGTGGCATCAGCCCCTTCCCAGCCCCCTGGGCCTGCTGGGCTGTTTTGAAAGGGCTTAGCTCTCCTTCGATCCAGTTTACCCCAGCTCCTGTTCCCTCCTGGCCAGGAAACCCCCAGCCCAGGCTGTCCCTGCCTTCCCCCACCTTTGCTTCAGGGCCCGCCCTGCACCTATGGGAGAACGGAGCCTGGCACGGGAGCAGCACCGCCAGGGACCCTCCGAGAGGAGCTGTCTGGCGGCCCCCTCCCCTCTGCTTCGATTTTGGTTGCCAAGGAGGCAGCAGGAACAGCCTGTTCTCTGGGTTCCTGTCGAGCAGCCATGCCAGGCCCCTCCCTTGCCTCCTCCCGGGCTGTTGCTAGGAGGCACCCCAAGATTTCTTGAGGAGCTCACCTCCTAGGAGCCAGGAGGTCCAGCTGATTTTCCACAGAGCTTCCACCCCACCAAAAGCTGGACAGTATGACCTGACACACTGCCTCCACCTGCACTCAGTAGCACTGGACACAGCACAGGCCTGAGCCTGGGCCTCCCTATCTCATTTGTGTGTGTCTGTGGTGCTGGGCACTGAAGCCAGGGCCTCCAGCACATTAAGTGTGTGCCCTGCCACGGAGCCACGCCCCCGGCCCCCACTTCCTCTGCACCTGGAATTTGGGTGATGTCAGCAAGTGATGAGATGTGGCAGACAGCCCCGCATCCACCCCCACTTCCTAAAGGTACTCTGGAGAGACAGACGAAGAAACCGAGGGACCATCAGCTAAGAGACCCTCAAAGCCAGATGTTTCTCCCACTTTGTGTTCTCTGAATCAAGCAGAAATGGAAGCCAACCATGGTGGCATACTGTAATCCCAGCACTCTGGGAGGCTGAGGCAGGAGGACTGCAAGTTTGATGCCAGTCTGGGCAATTGAGAGCCTTAGCAAGACTCATTCTTAAAAAACAAAACAAAACAAAACAAAAAAACTGGGTATGGTGGCACATGCCTGTAATCTAGTGACTCCAAAGGCCGAGGCAAGAGGATTGCAAGTTCAAAGCCAGCTTGGGCAATTTAGGGAGACCCTGTCTCAAAAAGAAAAGAAAAAAAAACTCAAGATGCTGAGGCAGGAGGATCTCTGTGAGTTCAATGCCAGCCTGAGCTACACAGCAAGATTCTGACTCAAAGAAACCAAAATAACAATGACAATAATCAATTAATTAATTAATTAATAAAGGTAGAGGCCGGACGTTTGGCTCAATGGCATAGGCACCTGCCTGGCAAGTGTGAGGTCGTGAATTCAATCTCGGTACAAACAAAACAAAACAAAACCTAATAAGGCAAAACTAGTAAGGGTGGAAGTAATGAGTGGTCAAGTGCCTCTGGTTCAATCCACACATAAGCTAACAAATAAATTTAAAATTTTTTTATCCATACTGGGGATTGAACTCATGACCCCATGCTTGCAAGGCAGGTGTTTATGCCGCTGAGCTAAATCCCCAGCCCAATAAATAAAATTTTTGGAAAAAGCTAGGCATGTATCAGTGCAAAGGCCCTGGGGTCATTCGATATGAAATAGAGCAAAGAAAGTTGGGAAGCAGTAGATGGAAGTTGGGGATCAATTGTTTGGTGGAAACGAAGACTGGGAAATTAAGAAAGAATTACCCTGATACAAGTAAAGCAGCCACTTCCAGGACCCTGGCTATGGGTTAGCAAAGAACAGGGAACAGGGTCTGAGTGAGCCTTGCTTTTAGTAGTGAAGGCAAGAGTGGAAAAAGAAGTGGACACCTCTGGTCTGTGTTTTAGGATTTCTCTTACCTTTCTTTTTTCCTCTCTCATCTTTCTTCAATCCTTTTCCCACCCCACTTTTTCTTTTGAAGACAGGATCTTGATTTATACCTCAAACTGCCCTGGAACTCACTATGTAGCCCAGGGTGGCCGCAAACTCACGGCAATCCTCCTGCCTCAGCCTCCCAAATGCTGGGATTACAAGCGTGTGGCTCCACACCAGCTGTTTCGTTTTGTGTTGACAAGAGTCTCCCTTTGCAGCTCAGCTTCACCCTCAACTCATGATCCTGCTTCAGCCTCCCAACCTCTGAGATTGCAGGCTACATCACCACATCAAGTGTTGTTTTGTTTTCATGTATAATATGTGCCAGGTATTGGATCCCTCAAATGTTCATAGCTTCTAATTTCATATTTGTCAGCAGAGAAAGCAGAGGAGGAGGAGGAGGTGGGGGTCACTTCTACCATCAGAATTTGGGACTCACCATCCTACGGCCCTCCTCCTCCAGTTAGAAGAGAGGCTGGACAGTCCAGTGTGATCTAGAATGTAAAATGGAGCATCTGACCCTGGTGTGGTCACCCACACCATAATCTCAGCATTCTGGGAGGCTGAGACAGGAGGATCCGAAGTTCAAGTCCAGCTTGGGCAATTTAGGAAGAGCCTGTCTATAAATAAAAAAGGGAGGCCTCAATCCCCAGGACTGCAGGCAAACAAAACAACAAAAACACACAAAAAGAAAAACAGCAGCTGTTGTGCTAGAGGGAGGAGCGGCACAAAGGAAATGGCGGGCTGGCCTGGCTTCCCAGCCACTGTTGGGGGGCGGGATTACAGCACCCCCTTCCCTCTGCGCTGGGAGTGAGAGGCAGGAGGCCGACTGTTCCCCAGGGTGTTTCAGCGGAAGCTGCAGGCAAGGCTGGTTCACGGCTCCTCAGCCCGAGCGAGCGAGCGAGCGAGCGGGGGCAGGAGGAAGTCGGAGCCAGGGCCACCCCAGAGGCCTCTTCCCCATCCGCCCCTCCAGATAAATAGGAAGCAGGGACTTGATTTGGGAACTGATAGAGAGGGAACTGGTTTGGAGCCACAGTGTCCCAGTGCCTTAGAATGACTGTCTTTTCCCCAGCCACCTGCTGCTCAGAATCAGGGGACTTGGGTGAGCTCCCAGAGGGAGACTACTGAGGGCAGGGGGGTGGGGACTGACTCAGTTTCCCTCCAGAGAGACAAGAAACTGAAGCACTCTGGGTCTTCTTGCTTACTGACCAGTTAAGTGTTTCTGCGTTTTTGGGTCCGGATCCCTCCCATTGCCCATATCCATTCTCCACCAGCCTACATAAGGACTGTCCCCTCCCGTGGGGTCCCCAAATCCTGTTTCTTGCAGTCTCTTACCCTACTACTCTGGCCTCATTTAGTTTTAGTTGTTGCTGGTGGTGGTTTTTGGCCCCTGCTCCAGATGTTGCTGGGTCCCTCTCTCTGCCTGCTGTCCCCCTGTCCCCTCTTCCAGCCAGCAAAATGACTACGTCAGGTAGCAGAGGTGGCAGCCTGGCCTTGGTCGGTGTGGAGGGACAGCCGGGGACAGTGCAGTGAGAGGAGGGGACTTTGAGAGGGGCCAGGGATATTTCCTTGTGTAGACTCTTCTCTCGGCCTCTGACAATTATAATTATCTCCTAGTCTGGTCCTTGCCATGGTCAAGCCCGAGAGCTCAAGGGCGTCCCCAGAAGATAAAGCAAGGAAGAAGAGGTGGGATGGGGAATGGCTGCTGCAGATATGCTCCACGGGGGGAGGGAAGGTCAAAGTAGAGAAAAACAGTTTCCCCGGGGCCGGGGGACCCCTGGGATGTAGATGTCTAGCTTTAGGGAAATCGGGCCAAGCCCAGAGAAACAGCTGCTGGGCAGAGACGGGGTGCAGGGTACAGGGAAGGCAGATGGCCTGGCTCCGGGCACTGCCTGCTGTCACTATGAATGCGAGGCACCTCCCTGGAAATTGGCCTGACTTCCTGCCAGCTCTAAGCTGTGAGCTCCAAGCAGCACCATCCTCAAGACCCGAATACTCTTTCCCAGGTGGACAGGACCAGGCATCTACCAACTCAGCGAGTAGCTACTGCAAAAGTGACCACTTCCCTCCCAAACGGGCATCTGGAAGTGCACATCTGTAATCCCAGCACTGGGGAGGCTGAGGCAGGAGGACTGCCAGGAGTTTGAGGTCAGGCTGGGCTATATGATGAGACCTTGTCTCAAAAACTGGGGAGAGCAGTGTGGGCCATGAGTAATGAGAAAAAAGCTGCAGGATCCAGTGATGGGGTGGGGTGGGGGCCGCAGGCTGCTGTAGCAGGGAAGGAATCGGAGGCAGGAGTGGACAAAGGGGGAGCGTGGAGTCTGGGGAAGAGGGAATCCAGGAGGCTAGGAACCTGCGCTCAGTGAGCAGGCTAAGTTCTCCTTGCTTTCTGCTTTAGGTGTTTCCCTGCAGCTGTTTTTTTAATTTTTATTTTTTTTCCTACTGGGCATTGAACACAGGTCCTTCATATTGAGGTCTGCCCTGTCTTTTTTTTTTATTTTTTATTTTGAGACAGGGCCTCACTAAATTGCTAAACTGACCAGGCTGAGTTTGAATTTACCATTCTGATCCTCCCACTTCAATCTCCTAGAGTCCTGGGATTACGGGCATAAGTCACCACACCCAGCAGCTGTTTTTGCATAAATAATATTCTCTAGTGGGGTCACTTGGGCAAACACAAAGGGAGACACTGCAGGGGCTATGGGTGGGATGGGGAGAGGGCAGAAGTACCAGTCTTTGGGGTGTACGGTCTGGGGCTCCTCCAGCCATACTCCTTTGGACAGGAGTCCTTGTCTGTCTTTTGGCCCGAGCCGCAGACACCCAGGGTCCTGGCATGCGCTGCCCCGACTGCCACATGGCACTTCCGGGACCTGAGGTGCTGCTCCCCGCCCCCCCCTCCCCACCGAGTTCATCCTGAGTGTCACTCACAAGGCGGCCTAGGGGACAGACAATGGGAAATACAGATGGAGCTAGGACACATGGGCTGGGTATCAGGTGCCTCAGGACACAGGACCAGGGGGAGCACAAGAGCTGGGCATCTCACAGTTTCCTCCTCTCCTGTCCGTCCATGTAAATGATTAGCAAAACCTATCCATGGGACAGAGCTGGCCTGAGGGCTGGGCACAGGGAGGTTGGGCCATCCCAGCCTGAGGTGGAAAACATCTGATTTCAGGCTTCCCACTGGAGAGAAACCAGCTAATGCTGAAAACTGCGAATGCAATAATCTCCAATATGCTTTTACTTTTGCTTTTTTTTCTCTCCCTCTTGAAACAGTCTCTCTATGTAGTTCAGGCTGGCCTTGAACTCACTGTGCAGCTCAGGCTGGTAATTCTCCTGCTTCAGCCTCTTGACTGCTAGGATTGCAGGTGTGTAGCACCATGTCCAGATGTCAGATAGAAATATTTAAAAAAATATATAAAAAGCAATAATTTTTTTCTTTTGGATTTTTGTTTTTAGGTACCAGGGATCAAACTCAGGACCCTGCAATTGCCAGACAGGTGCTGTGCCACTGAGCTACATTCCCAGCCCGAGACAGGGTTTGACTACGTAGTTCAGCCTAGACTTCAATTCACTATGTAGCCCAGGTGGGCCTCAAATTCATGACAATCCTCCTGCTTCAGCCTCCTGAGTGCTGGGATTACAGGTGTGTGCCATCATGCCCAGCTAGAAGCTTTAGATCTATAGGAAGAAACTTGAAGATAGTAGTGGGCACCCACATACTCCGCACTCACTTTCTTTTTGTTTTGCTTTGCTTGGTACTGAGCACTGAAGCCAGGGTCCTAACCCTGAGCTACATCTCCAGCCCTTTTCTGTTTTGGGACAGAGTCTTTCTAAGTCATCGACTTGCAGTTTTCAGGATCAGGAGATTCTGGGTGAACTGTCCTTGAGGAATACAGGTGTGGAAAATATAAATTCTGGCGGCATTAGGGGCGTCAGACGAAAAAAAATTTTTAAAGCTGAGAGAGAACATAATTGCTAAGCCCCTGCTGGCCTTCTAACAAAACTGGAGAGTAACCAGAGGGTGTTGGAATAGCACAGAAAGCCCCGCAAACAGTGACATCACTGGGCGACGCTCCTCGACCCCAGAGTCTCTGTAGCGCCCCAGCTCTTTGGAGGCTCGCCCTTAAAGGACAGAAGCCAGGCGGTCTGAGTATGTTCAGCCCTGAGCTTTCTGTCCAGCACAGCCAAACGCGGGTCCAGAGTAAAGACTACTACTATTCCCAGAAGGTACTGCGGCGGGGCGTTTCTCTTACTTCATTTCTATTGGCTTCTGCCAATGACTTCCAGCCAATAAAAAATGAGTTCCTTGATAGGTGCCAACATGGCGCTGCCTAGGAGGTAGAGCTCAATTGTCCGGTAGGCTTAAATTTGGGGAAGTGGTGGATGAAAAGGAAATAGGGAATTACAGTTTTAGAGGACCACAAAGTGGGTAGGTGGTGGAGGGAATCTAGATTTAGGGTCGTAGTGGCTGAGGGATGCAGCCAGTGTCAAGAGAGTAATTAAGCAACTGGGGCTGATTTATCCCCTTCTTGTTTTCTTTAATCTTTGTATTAGCTTCTTTTACAGTTTTGTTATTGTTTGGCTTTATGAGAGAGGTCTCGCTATGAGTTTGGGCTGGTCTTGAACTCAATCTGTACCCCAGGCTGACCTCGAACTCGCGACCATCCTCCTGCTCCAGCCTCCCGAGTGCTGGGATTACGGATGTGGCTGGGCCCGGCCGTATTAGCTTCTTTGACACCCTCTTCTCAGAGCCCTAGTTCAAGGAAGGATGGCTCAGGAGGGGACGTCTTGACAGGATTTCAGTTTTGCCTTCTTCCCGCTTTTTCTGCATCATTCCTCTACCTTGCTTAAATCTGCCCAAACCTCCATTCTGTGTAACTCTGCCTTCGCCATCTTTTCTTCAGGACCCCATTCCTAGTTCCATTTCTCACAAGTCAAAGCTGACGGCCTCCGGCCCCACATCGTCAGAGTGAAATCATGAAGGTGGTGAATCTAAAGCAAGCCATTTTGCAAGCCTGGAAGGAGCGCTGGAGTGACTACCAATGGGCCATCAACATGAAGAAATTCTTTCCTAAAGGAGCCACCTGGGACATTCTCAACTTGGCAGGTCTCAAGGGAAGTGGGGAGGCAGAACGGAGGGATAAACGGAGACAGGTACCATTCGGTCTCATTTGTATTTCCACTGCAGAAGCCCTGCTGGAGCAGGCCATGGTCGGGCCATCCCCTAACCCACTGATCCTGTCTTACCTGAAGTACGCCATTAGCTCCCAGGTAAATGTCCCCCTCCCCAGGAGTGAGCGTTTTGGAGTCAAATGCTTGGAATCATGTTAGCTCACATATTCAAGGTGAATTTCAACAGATCATCTCTGAGTTTCAATTTTCTTTCTCTTTCTTCCTTTTTTTTTTTTTTGAGACAGGGCCTTAACTATGTAGTTTGGCCTGGCCTTGAACTCACTGTGTAATCCAGACCGACCTCAGACTTTCAGCAGTGCTCTTGCATTATCCTCCCAAGTGCTAAGATTACAGGGTACAAGTGCTACCATGCCATGCTCGTTTTATTTTTGAGACTGGGTCTCACTATGGAGTTCAAATTAGCCTGGAACTATGTAACCTAGGCTGACCTCAGACTTGTGGTATTCCTCCTGCCTCAGCCTTTTGAGTGCTGGGATCACAGGCTTACACCATGAATTTGAATTTTTTTTTTTTTGTACCAGGGATTGAACTCATGACCTTGTGCTTGCCAGGCAGACACTTATGCCACTGACTTAAATCCCTGACCTGGATTTTAATTTTCTTGTAAAATAATAATTTTTTTTGACAAATATTGCATTCACATACTCCAACCATAACTATATACCTGTGCGTGCATGTTTGAGACAGTGGTAGACCCTAGGAATATTACTGAATATGAGTGGATCCTAGCACAAGGATGTCTCGGGAGCTACAGGTGTTTGACCTAGCAGGGAAGGCTTTCTACAAGTGTTGTTTAAACTGGGATCTGAATGTTGGGTAGAACGATGCAATGCGTAAAAAGCTAGGAGGGAGCAAACAGGTGACATTTAAAAAATAGAAATTTTGGCTTTGAGAATCCTTTTGTTTTGTTTTGTGTTTGTTTTTGTGAGACAAGTTCTCACTATATAGTCCAGGCTGGCCTTGAACTCACTAAGTAACCTGTGCTGGCCTCAAACTCACATAATCGTCCTGCCTCAGCCTCCCAGGTGCCAGGATTATAGGTGTGTGCTGCCAACCCAGTGAGGATCTGTTTGAACTTTTGATTTGTTTGTTTCTTTCTTTCTTTTTGAGATAGAGTTTTTTTGGGGGGGATAGGCTGGTCTCAGCCTTGTGCCTTTGGTGTTTCAGCTTCCGAATGCTGGGGTTACACCACAACACTCAGCCATTTGAGAAATTAAAACAGACATTAAATATTTATAATTCACCTAAAAGTTATTTTTAAAAATCTTATTATGTGTTGCTGCCCATATCTTCAGATACAGTAAAATAAAACGAAACAGAAACAGAATGGAGCCAATAAGAACAAAACAATGAAAAAAAAAAAAAAAGCACCAAATGCAAAACAGGACTCAAAATAAAACCCCAAAACCCATATTATGTGGTAACACAAGTAACCTTATAGTGCAGAATAACCATATTTTCCAAAACAGAAGATGCTAGGAAAATGGCCTGTTTTACACTTTGCAGATCTTTACTGTGTGGCTTAATGGGAGGCAGCTGACTTCTCGCATGTGCTTCTGACTCAGTTGTTATATGGGCTCTTCTGCTTAGTATATGGAGAACATGTGGCTTTGGATATGAGCCATGTAACTTGAAAGGGCAGACATGCTGTAATAAACATTCTAGGTAGTGGATACCCTTCAATACTACCTTAATGTCTTGTGAAGTCTTGTCAGCGAGCATTTTACACTTTGTTGCGTTCAAATCCATGGTCTCTTTGTTAGACTTTAAATAGACCTTCTAGTCATGGATGACTTTTGCAAAATCACAAAGTGGCCATTTGGAAAATGTGCATGACTGAGTTCTACAGCTAATGCAGTTCTTGATACACATAATATCCATGCATACACTGGGGAACCTCTGGGGCACCCCACTGCACATTGTGAGAGAGAGAGTGAAAAGGCAAATAATATCTTAGTAGCATATGAAAAATAATTTTGACTTCTGAGACCCCCTATTTCTTTCCCCCTTTGGTACTAGGAATCGAACTCACGACCTAGCGCTTGCCAGACAGGCACTTATGCCACTGAGCTAAATCCCCAGCCCTCCAGACCTCTCATTTGAGAAAGAGACTCACTGTGAGGTTTAGGCTGGTTTTGAATTCACTATAAAGCCCAGGCGGGCCTCTAACTCAGTGATCCTCCTGCCACAGTCTCCCAAGTCCTGGGAGTCTGAGCCTCTTAAAAAGGTCTTGGGAACCTGAGCCTGGCATGATGGTGCATTCCCATAATCCCAGCACTGAGGAGGTTGAGGTAGGAGGATTGGTGTGAGTTTTGAGGCCAGAGGATAGCTTGGACCATGTAACAAGACCCTGTCTCAAAAAATTGCTCTTTTCTTTTTTCTTTCTTTTTTGGTATCAGGAGTCAAACTCATAACCTCGCACTTGCCAGGCAGGCGCTGTGCCTTTGAGCTAAATCCCTGGCCCTTTTTTGTTCTTTTTGAGGCAGTTTCACTATGCAGTTCAGACTGGCCTTGAGCTCACTTCTTTGTAGCTCAAGCTGTCCTCAAAGTCACAGCAGTCCTCCTGCCTCAGCCTCCTGAGTGCTGTTAACTGGCTTTTAAATGTCCTGCTTTTTTGTTTTTTTTTGCATTGTAGGGAATCAGACCCATAATCTCAGACACTAGGGAAGAGGCGCTGTGCTGTTGAGCGGCACCTCCAGCCCTCAGTGCCCAAATACAGTCTGTCTGGTGATTCTTGTGTGTTTTATGTTTTCTGTCACCTTATTAGGTTTGTCATTTTTTTCTAGCATGAAGAGATTTTTATGATTTTTTTCTCTTTTTTGTGGTGCTAGGCGCTGAATCCAGTGCTTCCTATACCGGGTGAGCCCTTTCCCCCAGTCCCCTCCCCCCAAGGAATTCTTAAGCTCTCCATTGTCACCTTTAACCTTTTTTGCAGCGCAGCTTTTGTCTTGCTCAGGGACTTGTCTGCCCTAAGGGTATAGGTATCAGCTCTAATTTCTACCAACTCTTGACTTTATTTTTTGCATTACTTTTTCTTTCCTTAATTTGTTTAATCCATTTAGAGTTTATTGTGTGGGGGATTCAAATATTTATTTTTCCAAAATAGATTAGCAATTGGCTCAGCCATCCTTATTGAATGGGCCATTCTTTGTCAAAGCTTTTTTTTTTAGAGAGATGACACAGGGTCCCCCTATGCAGTTCACACTGGTCTTGAACTTACTTTGTATCCCAGGCTGGCCTCAGACACGAAGTGATTCTCCTGCCTCAGCCTCTTTTTTTTTTTTTTTGAGATGGGATCTCACCGCGGTTCAAACTGGCCTTAAACTCACTGTGTAGCCCAAAGCTGGCTTTGAACTCATGGCAGTCCTGCTCCAGCCTCCCGAGTGCTGAAATTATGAGGTGTCCTATCATTCCTGGGTATAGTTCTGTTTTTTGAGAGCGGTCACTCTGTGTAACCCAGGGTAGCCTTAGATTCCAGTCATCTAGCCTCCGCCTCCTAAGCAGGGTTTATCCCCACACCTAGTTGGTCTCGTCTTTTTGTTTTGTTTTTTTGTTTTTTTTACACAGGGTTGCGCAGTATAGTCTAGGCTGGCCTTCAACTCACTAGGTAGCCCAGGCTGTCCTCAAACTCACGGAGATCCTCCTGCCTCAGCTCCTAAGTGCTGGGATTATACCATGCCTGGCTGTAAGGGCTTGTCCTATCTTAAGGAGAGTTACAGACAGCCTCTTGTCACTTCAGTACATTTCATTTATGTGTTCTTCATTTTTGTGGCAGTACTTTACCGTTTTGATTGCTATAGCTTTATAGTCTATCTCGCTAGCAAGTTAGGCAAGTCTTTCTCCTTGGTGGTTTTACTTTTCAGAACTTTCTTGGTCAAGTGTGGTGGCACAGACCTGTAATCACAGCACTAGGGAGGCTAAGGCAAGTGACACTTGTCTCAAAAAAGAAAACAGTACATTTTCTCGGATGGGCTGGGGCCAGCTCAGCGGCACAGCGCTTGCCCAGCATGCACAAGGCCCTGGGTTCAGTCCCTGACACCATAGTCATACTTTCATACATGCAGGAAGGGTAGTAGCAAAATGAAAATGTGGGGGTCAAGCCAGGGATGTAGCTCAGTGGCACAGCAGCTGCCTGGCCAGCAGGAGTTCAATTCCTGAGTTCAGTTGCTGGTACCAAGAAAGAAAACATGGTGTCAGCAGGAAGCTCTTTTAAAACCAGAACTTCAGCCCAGCGTGGCGATGCACACCTGAAATCCCAGCCCTCAGGCAGGCTGAGGCAGGAGAATTCTGAATTTGAGCCCAACCTGGGTGACCTAGTGAGACCCCATCTCAAAACAAAAATGTAGCTCAGTGCTGAGGCCTTGGTTCCATTCCTCAGCGCTGATGGCTACATAAATGGAAGGAAAAGAGAATCTTGAGATTTTTAAGCACTGGGGAGAAGCTGAAAGAGAGAGAGAGACAGAGACAGACAGACAGAGAGAGAGAGAGAGAGAGAGAGAGAGAGAGAGATAAACCCATCACGTGGTATGCAGATTTAGAAATTGATTCTTCCTTTCCTTCAAGAGGCTCTTTTGTCCAGGTGTCGGACTGGAGAGGCCACTTAGGAGTCGCTGGCGTGTTGGATGTGAAGAGGGAGGGGACCAGGCAGCAGCTGCAGGGTTAGGCCGGGCCAGGCATGTGGGCGCCAGGCCTGGGGCTCTGGCCTCGGGGCTCGCCCTGGGCCTGGGCTCCCGGCGGCCGGGAAAGCACGTTTAGGTCTCCCCACGGGCGCTTTCCCTCCCCCTGAACAAAAGCTTACAGAAGGGCTGTGATTCCGAATCTGACAATCGTAAATTCATTTTAATCAGCAGCCCGGGTCAGCACCTACAGAACTGGGGGTTCCTGCCCTGGCAATGTGGGGGCCGGTTTTTAGGGCAACATTCGGCTCCCCCTGCAGGCTGCTTTCGGGAGGTTGGGTTCTGTGAGCTCTGGCTGGGGACCGGGGTGATAAATAAGCACAGCCGCAGGGTCATTTTGCCCAGTGTCAGCCCTCTGAGCACCTCAGACCTGGCTGTGGCTTCTTGATGGCGTGCCCTGCTGGGGTCCTGCGTGTGGATCATGGTCACCCCCGGTGTGTACTCCCGGCCATCCGAGAGCAGTCGGTTTGGGTGCTGGAGAGTTTATAGAGAGAAGGAAAACTGGCCATACTTAGGGCACTGAGGCTGCGGGAGCTTTCTTCCCAAATCTTTGGAGTTTTCTACTCTAAGCAGAGAAGCCCCTGGGGCGAGTGTTCTGCATTAGCCTTGAACTGGTAGCAATTCTCCTGCCTCAGCTTCCCAAGTACTGAGATTACAGGCATGTATCACCACTCCTGGCCCCAGATCTTTTTTGAAATTGCCCTTTTTTATTTTGAGGCAGGGTATTCTTAGTTGCTCAGACAGGATTCAAATTGTGTCTTAACCTTCCTTGTCACTGAGATTACATGTGGGCACCACCGTGCAAGGGCAGAGTTTTTAGTTTTAGGTTATTTTATTTCCTTCCACTGCAGTGTGTGGCTGCTGGCTTCCTTGTTGCACAGTGCAGCTTTAGAAGCTGCTTTGGGAAGCTGTAATCGAAGGGTAGGTTTTTATGCATTCATTCTGCAAACAGTCACTGGTCACTGAAAGACCACACAGAAGGAGGCTTTCAGCTCTGGTTGGAGTTCAGGGCTGGTCGGGGAAGGGGTGAGGACCTGTTCTGGAGAATGAGGCTCCTCAGCCTCAGTGGGCAGGAGTGTGTGCAGCGGAACTCCTGATCCCAGGGTGCAGTCGCCCCCAGGGAGTAGTTGTCTGTCTCTAGTTTGGGCCCAGTGAAAACACCCTTTGGTAGAGGGAGGCTGGTCTCAAATTCATGAACGCCCGTGACCCTCCCACCACAGCCTCTGTCGGGCTGGGACGACAGGTGTGTGCCACCACGTACCCTGAGGCCTCCCTTTTCTTTTTTGGCAGTGCTGGGGTTTGAACCCAAGGCTGTGTGTGTGGTAGGCTGATGGTCCGCCGCTGAGCTGCTTGGCTGGCCGCCACCTCGCCTCCTGCTGGTCTTGGTTGGGGCTGGGGTGCAGCCCAGCAGCAGCCCCCGGGTCCCCTCCCCAGCGCTGAGGAGAAGGCTCGGGAATGGGGGTCCCAGCTCCCGTTTGCTCTGGGCCTCCTTGCCCCTAGCAGCCCTTCAGCCTTGCTTGCTGTGGACACCAAGTAGGGGTGGCCATGCGCAGACAGCCCTGAGCACCAGCCTTCTGCAGGGCGGGCGGTGGTCAGGAGTGGGCAGCCCCGAGCCGCACAGGCCTTTTTTCCCTGATCGGTTCAGGCTGGGCCTTGAACTTGTGCTGATCCTGCCTGGGCCTCCGAGTGTGGGGATCCAAGATGTGCACTGCCACGCCCGGCACTGTGTGTGTTTTTCTCACTGGCTTGAGGCGGCCCTTTGTGAAAGAGGGTCAAGGTCCCGAGCGGTGGCAGTTCAGCACCACCACCCTGTTTGTTCTCCTAAGTCCAGGATTAGCCTTCTGACCCGCGTCCTCCCTCCCTCCCTCCTCCTCCCCTCTAGATGGTGTCCTACTCCTCCGTCCTCACAGCCATCAGTAAGGTATGAACACCTGGGCGCGGTGGGGACAGGCCACCTCCATGTGCTCTGAGGCTGGCAGGTGGGAGCCCTGGTCCAGGATCCCAAGGATGCTGGGCTGAGCCCCGAGGTTGGAGGAAAGAGGGGGTCTTGCACACCCTGTGAGGGAGACTGCAGGCTGATGGGGCCTCCCGGCGGCCTCTCCTGTTTTCGCCGTAGTTCGATGACTTTTCCAGGGAGCTGTGTGTGCAGGCCTTGCTGGATGTCATGGACATGTTTTGTGACCGGCTGAGGTAAGGGCTGGGAGAGGGCTCACCCCTCCTGCGTGCTTCCGGGGTGAGAAGCAGCCCCAAGCACGGGTCTGCAGGCCTGGGCCCCCACGTTTCTGCACCACCTGCCCTGCCCACCCCACCTTTTCCACCAACTCCTTCCGCACTAGACGCTGTCTCCCCACTTGGACCAGCTCCTGGAAACGCGGCCTGCTGGAGGGCAGCCAGGCTAGGTGTTTTCCCGGGTCTTGGCTGGTTTTCCAGCTCTCCCCTGGCAGGGGAGCCCGGCTCCGGGGACAGGGACGTCGTGAGGGTCGGGTTTCAGCCCCTGGATGCCTGTCCCCTCCGCAGCTGCCACGGCAAGGCCGAGGAGTGCGTCGCGCTGTGCCGAGCCCTGCTCAGCGCCCTCCACTGGCTGCTGCGCTGCACGGCGGCTTCGGCCGAGCGGCTGCAGGAGGCCCCCGAGGCCGGCGGCCCGGCCGCTGCGGAGAAGCAGCTCGCCCTGTGCCTGCAGCGCCTGGAGAAGACCCTGGGCAGCACCAAGAACCGCGCCTTGCTGCACATCGCCAAGCTGGAGGAGGCCTGTAAGCGCCCCCCCCCCCCGTCCCCCGTGTCCCCCGCCAGGCCCTGGGGGGCATGAGGGGAAGATGCCTCCCTCTGGGGCCCTGGAGGTCAGAGGTCAGAGGGCAGGTGTCTCAGGGAGCTGGTTCCCGGGACCCATGCCATGTGGCTGCCAAAGAGCATGCGGCAGTCCTGCCCACGCCGGCCCTGGAGAGGGGTGGGAGTGGTGCTTCGGCTGCAGGCTAGAGGGCGGGGCCAGCCACTCCCTGCTCCTCTGTCTCCTCTGTGGGCGCAGGAAGGACTCCCAAGTCCAGTGTGACCTTTTTTTTTTTTGAGCCAGGGTCTTACAATGTAGTTCGGATTGGCTTTGAACTCAGCATATAGCCTAGGCTGGCCTTGAATTTGCAGCCAGCCTCCTGCCTCAGCCTCCTGAATGCTGGGATTACAGGTGGGCGCCAACATGCCCAGCTTCCCCAATTCCTTTTTCCATCTTTTTTTTTAATTTTTATTTTGAGATAGAACCTCATTATGTCACTAAATTGCTCAGCAATTGAATTTTCAGACCTCCTGCCTCAGCCTCCCAGACTGCTGGGATTACAGGCAGGTGCTGCTATGCCAGCTAGAATAGTTAATTTTTTTTCTGTTCCGATCAGATTTTATTTTAAGTCTACATAATGCTCATGTTCATTGCAGAGATTTGTAGCTGTGCACAATATAACATCTTTTTCATGATGAATCAGTTTATTTATTTTTTTGATACCAGGGGTCGAACTCACGACCTTGGGCTTGCCAGGCAGGTGCTTATGCTGCTGAGCTAAATCTCTGGCCCTGACATAACATCTTTTTTCCCCCCAATTCCCCACTCTCCCTTCTCCCCTCCCGTTAGGGAAGCTGTGTGAGAACATTCTGGGAACTCTCAGGTGTCAGCTTTTTGCCCCCTGTGCCCTGGGGGTCTCTGAGGCAGCTGCCGCCATGATTCATCCCATGGCCCTCTGGGGTTGCAGGAAGGGCCCGCAAGTCATTCAGCGCTCACATGCCGCGGAGAGCGAGGGCCAGCCTTGCGGGGCGGTGCTAGCGGAACAGACCCCTGGCCGCCCGGCCACCTTTCCCTCCTCCCCTCCGCAGCCTCCTGGACTGCCATTGAGCAGTGCCTCCTGAAGCTCGGGGAGACTCTGGCCAAGCTCAGCAGCCCCCAGCTCCGCAGCCAGGCTGAGCAGTGTGGCGCGCTCATCAGGAGGTAGGGGCCGGTATAGGGTGGAGGGGCGGTATAGGGTGGAGGGGCGTTGGGGGCGGGCCCAGCCCACCTTCACCCCACCCTCGCGCCCGCTGTCCCCAGCATTCCCAGCATGCTCTCGGTGCGCTCGGAGCAGCTGCACGAGACCGGCTTCCCCACGGTGCACGCGGTGGTGCTGCTGGAGGGCACCATGAACCTGACCGGCGAGACGCAGCCGCTGGTGGAGCAGCTGATGATGATCAAGCGCATGCAGGTGGGGCCCGGCCTGGAGGGGGACCCAGCCCCGGGGCGCGCCCCTCCCTCGCTCACCCCGGCTCTCGCCCACAGCACATCCCCACCCCGCTCTTCGTGCTGGAGATCTGGAAGGCCTGCTTCGTGGGGCTCATCGAGTCCCCTGAGGGCACCGAGGAGCTCAAGTGGACGGCGTTCACCTACCTCAAGGTGCCAGGCCTTCGCCTCCTGTCCTCAGCCGATCTGGGGCCCGGCCGCCCAGCTCCTGCCGCAGGGTCCAATTGCCCATTGCCCTGACGTCCCAGGTTGTGTGCAGCCCCCTCTGCAGGCTGGCGCTGAGCAGCCCCAGTCCCTGGCAGCTGGTGCACACCTGTGTGGTGCCATTTCCCGTCCACAGCAGTGAGAGGGACACTGGGCATCTGGATGCCAATAGGCTGCTCAGGCTGACCTCAGACTTGCTGAGATCCTCCTGCCTCAGCCTCCCAAGTGCTAGGAGTGCAGGCATGTGCCACCATGCCTAGCTCCGCCACAGGCTTCCGATGGGGCATGGGAGCTGTGTCACTCTCAGAGCAGGAGTGTCCTCCATTCTCAGCGTCCTGGGCAGGGCATGGGGACCCAAGATGAGGGATGGAGAAACACCGACACCATTTGCCCTCTTACCTGCCTCCCTAGATCCCACAGGTGCTGGTGAAGCTGAAGAAATACTCTCATGGGGACAGGGTGAGTTGGGGGACAGTGAGTCAGGGAGGACAGGTGAGGGGTGGCTGAGGCTGTCTCTGCCTGGAGAGAGGCTGGGGGGGTGAGCTGGCGCGGGCGCCCTGCGTCCTGCAGGGAGAAGGTGGGAAGGCGTTGTCTGTGCCCCGGAACCGGAACCACTTGCATCTGGGCACACCTGGCTCCAGTGGAGGATGCCAGGCTGGGCCCTCCAGGGGGCAGGGTTGTCCCTGATGACAGAATTGGGAGACCCCGCAGGTGCAAGCATAGCGGAAGCGTCTCCCCAGCCTTGGGTGGTGCAGGGGGCTCCTGCTGCTCCCGTGGCCAGCAGGGCGTCCTGTGAACGTGGACAGTGTGCTGCCCACAGGGAGGCAGGGAGGAGCCGGGCCCAGAAGGACTCTGGGACTCTTGTAGGACTTCACTGAGGACGTCAACTGTGCCTTCGAGTTCCTGCTGAAGCTCACGCCCTTGCTGGACAAAGCTGACCAGCGCTGCAAGTACGGACGCCTGCACTGCGCCACCCCACCTGGCCACCCCTCCCTCCGGCTCCTCGCTGGCCGCCCGGCGCTGAGCCTGCATCCCTCCGCCTTGCTCTCCCCACAGCTGCGACTGCACTAACTTCCTGCTCCAGGAGTGCAACAAGCAGGGGCTGCTGTCTGAAGCCAGCTTCGCCAACCTCATGGCCAAGTGGTGAGTGGGCACTCGGCTGCCCTGGGCCTGGGGGCCTGGCCTGTCTGAAGCCTGGAACATGTCGTGGGTGCAGGGAACAGCACCTGAAAGGAGACACTGACCTTGTCGGGCCAGATTTTTGTTTTCAGAAAAAACTTTTTTTGTTTGACCGCTGGGGAACTGAGGCCAGGACCCTGGACATGCAGGAGAGAGTGCTCTGCTGTGGAGCTGCAGCCCCAGCATGCCGATTAATTGTGTTTTGAGACCAGGTCTCACTATGCAGTTCCAGTCTGGCCTTGAACTTGCTGTAGCCCAGGCTGGGTTCAGGCTGTCAGCGATCCTCCTGTCTCAGCCTCCTGAGTGCTGGGATTACAGGTGTGCCCCACCACACCCGGCTTCTTCCATTAATTTTAAAGGAATTCGCAGAACAGACGCGATGCCTGATGCCAAGTAGCAGCGATCGCAGTGCTGTATTAAAAGCCCTTTCTCAAGCTTCAGCCCAAAGGTTCTTTTCATTACTTTCTGGAGTTTCGTTGGTCTGCGGCTTAGGTCCAGGGCCTCACGCTTGGAGCTGGCTGTGTCCCCAGCTTCCTGTCCCCTCCCCTGCCCACTCTGTGTCCCTGCCGCTGCAGTGGACTAGAGTGTCAGCATCTCCCTGCCTTTGTCCCTTCCCGTGGCTGTAGCAAGGCGGACCGGGAGCAGGCGCCACAGCTGAAGTCGGCAGAGAACGCCAACATCCAGCCCAACCCCGGGCTCATCCTGCGGGCGGAGCCCACTGTCACCAACATCCTCAAGGTGAGCGCCTGGCCCTGGCTCCCCAGCCGCGGTCACCCCTCCTTCCGACCTGGGTGCAGGTGAGGAAGCGGGTGCTTTGGAGGCAGAGAGGCGAGGCCGGGGCTGGTGCCCCTGCAGGCCGGGTGCCCTGTGTGTTCCTGTGTCCCGAGCACACCTAGGGTCCGGGGGGCTTGTTTCAACCCATTTGGCAGGGGTGGGACCCAGGGCATGGGTGGATTTAGGGGTGATTCTGCAGACGGGAATTGGAAACAGCTGAAGGCGCTGTGGAGTGCGTGCGCCGGGCCAGAGACACACGGGGAGGAGGTGTGGCCGGCTGTGCGTGGGGTCTCCTGTGCCCTGCAGGAAGGACTTGACTTCCTGTTCTGTCCCCAGACTATGGATGCAGACCACTCCAAGTCCCCGGAGGGGCTGCTGGGCGTCCTGGGACACATGCTGTCCGGGAAGAGCCTGGACCTGCTGCTGGCCGCCGCCGCCGCCACCGGGAAGCTCAAGTCCTTCGCCCGGAAGTTCATCAAGTGAGGACAGCGTCGCCCTGAGCTGGGCGAGGGCCTGCTTCCCTGGGCCCCAGCAGCTCTGCCCTCTCCCCCTGGTGGCCCCGAGATGCTGGCAAGGTGGGGCTCTGAGCAGCAGCTGCGGAAGGTCAGCGCTAGCCCCGAGTCCACTGCCACCGTGGATTAACCTGCCTTTTTTTCTTTTTCTTTTATACTGGATATGGAACCCAGTGCTTTTGCACTGAGCTACATCCTCCTGCCATTTTCTGCTTGTTATTTTGAGACGAGGTCTTGTTATGTCACCCAGGCTGGCCTGGCACTCACAGCGACCCTCCTGCCTCAGCCTCCTGAGTGCCAGGATAACACGTGTACCACCACGCCTGGCGGTTGACCTGGAATTTGTCATACAGGATGTTGTTCCCTCTGTGAGCCATTTTCTGGGCCTTAGAAAGCTCGGACTTGTAGAAATGGCGCTGTCTCTCCTGTAGCGACCCAGCTCCTCTCACGTTTAGGCTATAGCTTAACATTTCCATTCCATCCACAGCCTGAATGAGTTCACAACGCACGGCCCTGGAGAAAGCAGTAAGTTGGCACTGGCTGCCGTCACCTGGTACTGGGGTGGGGTCCCTGGGCTCTTCCCGGGTGCTGGGTCTCCCCAGCCCTGATCGACTGAGGCTTTGGGAGCCTCGAGAGAAGGCAGTGTTGAGAAGGAACTCCTCGCCCTCCTCCCACCGGTCCCCTCCGTCCCTGGTGTGTTGGTGAGAAAGGAAAGTTCTAGAAGTCTAGGACCCCAGGAAGGGATGATGTTCTACTTAAGACTCAAGAAAAGGATTCTGAGCCTCGGGCTTTGAAGGAGCCCTCTGGTCCCTGACCTTCCTTACCCGAGCTGTCTGTCCCTGCCAGGCAGGCCTGGCTGCCCCTGCTGAGGGCCACTCTGTCCCCTTCCCGCAGCCAAGACGGCCTCTGTGCGGGCCCTGCTCTTTGACATCTCCTTCCTCATGCTGTGCCACGTGGCCCAGACCTACGGCTCGGAGGTGAGACGGGAGCGCGGTGGCCTCAGGGTGCCACAGGGAGGGCAGAGGCTGGAGGTGGCTGGGCATGCCCACGGCCCAACAACCCCCAGGCCTGTTGATTCTGCTGGGCATCGCATTGGTGCCGCCCTTGGGAGTCCGTGGATTCCCTCGCACGACCCAGTCTGCCGGTGCCACTCCACACCAGCCACAAGGTGGCAGCAGCACGTCGGCCCGCTACCCGGGAGCGGCTGCCCCGGCCTCCCGGCGGGAAGGGCCTGGCGTCACCTCTGCACCTTCCCCTCGCAGGTGATCCTGTCTGAGACCAGCTCCGGCGCGGAGGTGCCCTTCTTCGAGACCTGGATGCAGACCTGTATGCCGGAGGAGGGCAAAATCCTGAACCCCGACCACCCCTGCTTCCGGCCCGACTCCACCAAAGTGGAGTCCCTGGTGGCCCTGCTCAACAACTCCTCGGAGATGAAGCTGGTGTGAGTGGTGGGCGGGACCAGGAGGGCGAGGCCTCCCCTGCACCCCCTGTGTGTGCCCCACAGTGACGGCCGGAGTGGCACCCTGCCCGCCCGCAGGCAGATGAAGTGGCACGAGGCCTGCCTCAGCATCTCGGCCGCCATCCTGGAGATCCTCAACGCCTGGGAGAACGGGGTGCTGGCCTTCGAATCCATCCAGGTGGGGAGAGGCACCCCCAGGGGCAAGACGGGTGTGGAGTACCCTGTCCTCCCAGCACTCGGGAGGCTGAGGCAGGAGGATTGCTGGGAAGTCAAGGGCAGCCTGGGCTCCACAGTGAGTCCCAGGCCACCTGTGCTATGTAGGGAGACCCTGTCTGAAAAATAAGTAATCTGTCTCCAAAAAATGAATAAATAAAATGCCCAACACTGAAGCACAGGAAGCCCCTCACTCGGCTCAGGTCCCTCGGGTCCAGAGCCGGCCTCCCCGGACTCACAGGCTCACCCTCCTCCCGCCCGGGCGGCTCCAGGTGAGCCAAGCTTGGGGCCTGGAGGGGTGGCCCGGGGCCCAGACCCCACCGGCCCCCTCGGGCCGGGAAGGGAGAGGGTGACCCGGCTGCCTCCCCCACAGAAGATCACCGACAACATCAAGGGCAAGGTGTGCAGCCTGGCCGTGTGCGCCGTGGCCTGGCTGGTGGCCCACGTCCGGATGCTGGGCCTGGACGAGCGCGAGAAGTCGCTGCAGATGATCCGCCAGCTGGCGGGGCCGCTCTACAGTGAGAACACGCTGCAGTTCTACAACGAGAGGTCAGCGCGTCTGCCCCGCGCACCGCCCTGGCAGGCCTGGGCCGAGCGCTGCCTCCAGCCCCCGCTCTGCTTTGAGGTAGAGGCTAGTTAAGTTGCACAGGCTGGGCTCGAACTTTGCATCCTCCTGCCTCAGCCTTCCTCTGGCATCTTCTATGGCTGGAAATGCAAAGGGTGCATCCTGCCCCTCAGAGGGCGTGAGTTTGAGAGAACTAGTGTAGCAAGGAGCAGAGGGCCCCACCTGCGCTGTCCTCGATCCCGTCGTGGGATTGGACCCATCTGTAACGCACATGACCTCACTGGCCCTGCTGACCTGTGACCGCTTGCTCCCCTTGCTTGCTGTGTGGCTGGCCGGGCCCGTGACCTGTGCCCTGTCGGGTTTTCCTGTACCCTGTTTTGTTTTTTTCAGAAAAGGTCTTGCTCAAAGCTGGGCTTGAGCTCACTGTGTAGCTCAGGCTGATCTTGAACTTGTGGTGGTCCTCCTGCCTCAGCCTCCCAAGGGCTGGGAGGACGGGGTGCAGCCCCGTTCCCAGCGGGTCTTCCAGCTTCTCAGCGCCCTACCCAGGCTGAAGCGGTGCTGGAGGCGTTGGGTCACCGCACTGGGGCGGCACTCTTAGCTCACACATCTGCCTGCGCATCTGGGATGCCTCCCCCGCCCTGCCGCCCCGATAACCTTCTGCTGCTTCCTGTGCCCGACCCCACGCCGGTCTCCGGGGTTGGGCAATCCTTGTCCTTCATGACTAAGTCATTTCACTTGGCATAATTTCCTCTGAATCCAGCGGGCGCTAGCATGTGACAGGAATTCCTTCCTGAGGGTGAGCAGCGCCCGTCCGGCCGGGTGGGCCACACCCCCGTTATCTGTGCGCCCCTCGTGGACGCTCCGGCCCTGCCCAGGGGTCGGCAGAGCGCTGGGGCCTGGCCTCCCTCGCAAGGCAGCGTCCAGGGGCGGCGGCTCCAGTGAGGGGTGGGGACCCCGTCTGTCTGTCTGCTTGCCTGTCAAGGGCTGTTCGGCTTTTGAGTAGCGGCCTCACCACGCGGCCCAGGTCCGCCTGGGGCTCGCGCTGGGGCGCCCGGCCTTGGCCGCCTCTGCGATCCCGGCCTCGTGTGCCCGGCCACATTGCTTCCTTTCCCCTTTGTTTCCTCAGTGCCCTCTCCGGAAGCCTTGCTCTGCCCTGGTGCCCCCTGAGCAGCTCTGCCCCGGGGTGCGGGGCACTGAGGGCCCAGGGCGCCCTTGCTCAGGTGCAGGATGGCCGGGCCCCTCTGTGGGGTCAGCGCCCCGGAAGGCCCTGAGAGGGAGGGATTCCTGGACACCCTCACGGCGGCGCCTGCCCAGCACCCACGGCCGGGAAGAGCCCTGCGGGGCAGCTGGGCCTCTCCTGGAAGCCACAGTTTACTCTGGGAAGAGGCCAGGGCTGGGCGGGGACCCCCAGCACTCGGGGAGGGGAGCGATCAGATTTATTTATTTCTGTCATCCACTTGGCAGAGCCCGGCCTGGGGGAGGGGAGGCGGGAGCAGAGATAGAATCAATTACTGCATCCGCTCGGGCGGGCAGGGCAGCCCAGCCCCCGCCGCCGGCCGTGTCCAGGTGCCAGCCCTGCCCGGAGCGGGGCCGTGGGCCGTCCTGCCACCTCTTCGGGGCTCGCTGGCCGGGGCCTCCGTAACCCAAGCTGGGGGCCGCGTTCCCGCAGGGTGGTGATCATGAACTCCATCCTGGAGCACATGTGTGCCGATGTGCTGCAGCAGACGGCCACACAGATCAAGTTCCCATCCACCGGCGTGGACACCATGCCCTACTGGAACCTGCTGCCCCCCAAGCGCCCCATCAAGGAGGTGCTGACGGGCGTGTTCGCCAAGGTGCTGGAGAAGGGCTGGGTGGACAGTCGCTCCATCCACATCTTCGACACCCTGCTGCACATGGGCGGCGTCTACTGGTTCTGCAACAACCTGCTCAAGGTGGGTGGCGGGCGGCGGGCGGCAGGCTCGACCCCTGTGCTCTTGCCCCGCGGCCCTCAGCGCCCCGCCCCGCCCCACCGCCCGCAGGAGCTGCTGAAGGAGACACGCAAGGAGCACGCGCTGCGGGCCGTGGAGCTGCTCTACTCCGTCTTCTGCCTGGACATGCAGCAGGCCGCGCTGGTGCTGCTGGGCCACATCCTGCCGGGCCTGCTCACTGACTCCTCCAAGTGGCCCAGCCTCATGGACCCCCCCGGCACCGCGCTGGCTAAGTAGGGAGGGCTCTTTGCACCCCTGCCCCACACTTGCTGGCAGCAAGGAAGCCGGCCCGAGGGAGCCCCATAACCATGACCCGCCTTTCCCCGACCCTTTGCCAGGCTGGCCGTGTGGTGCGCCCTGAGTTCCTACTCCTCCCACAAGGGGCAGGCGTCCTCCCGCCAGAAGAAGCGACACCGGGAAGACATTGAGGTGGGGGCCTCTGCCTGCCTGGGCCCTGTCTTCTCCCTCCAGTGCAGGAAGGCTGAGAGGGGAACTCGCCCCCAGGGACTGCAGCAGGGCACTCGGAAAGCTGAGTGGGGGCGCGCATCTGTCACCCCAGCGACTCAGGAGGCTGAGGCAGTAGGATTAATGGTCCCAGGCCAGTGTGGGCAGCCTAGCAAGTCGCAGTATAAAACATAGAAGGTTGGGGATGGAGCCAAGTAGCTGAGCACCAGCCCAGCGTGCACTAAACCCTGCCCACACCCTGGTCCTCTTGGGGTCCCCGGCCTCCTGGGATTCGGGGCACAGGTGCCAGCCAGTGCCTCTCCTCCCCGCCAGGATTACATCAGCCTCTTCCCACTGGATGACGCACAGCCGTCCAAGCTCATGCGGCTGCTGAGCTCCAACGAGGACGACGCCAACGCCCTGGCCAGCCCCAGTGAGCCCTGCGCCCCAAACCCCGCTGGGCCCTTCTGCCTGGCCCAGCTCGGTCCCATCAAGGGATGGCAGCTGCCCCGTGGCCACCCTGGTGCAGGGCTGCAGCCGATGACCCGAAAGGTGGAGGCTCCTGGGCCCGGGCTCCCCACATGGACAGCAGGGGGACACTGGTCCAGTGGCCACAGCCTGGGCTCCTGCTTCTTCCTTCCCCACTTCCACCCCAGCCCCGTCGGGGCCTTCGAGTCTGTGGTGCCCAGGGCCTCCAGAGCCTGCAGGTTCCCTTGCACAATGGGTGCCGAGCGCTGGGCGTCATGTGCCGGAAGCATCTCGGGTGTTGGTCCAGGGCCTGGGACCTGTGCCATGACTCCTGCCCCAGGGTCTCTGTGGGCCTGTGCGTGGCCCGAGGGCCGGAGAGCAGGTTGGAGCTGTGTCCCCTCCCACCCACAGCTGACCGCTCCATGAACAGCTCCCTGTCCGCCTCGCAGCTGCACACAGTCAACATGCGGGACCCCCTGAACCGAGTTCTGGGTGAGCACCCCTGCTCTTCCTCGGGGCCGGCTGCCCCCCTTCCCCCGTGTCGCCTAACTGTTCCCCCATGTCCCCCAGCTTCTGGCTTTCTGGGCTGCTTGTTTTTCCCGCTTTCTCTTGGGCGTTGAGACAGGGCCTTGCTCTCTGGTTCCGGCTGGCCTTGGGCTCATGTTTGTCATCTGGCTGTGAACTTGTGGCGATCCTCCCGCCTCAGCCTCCTGAGAGCTGGGATTACAGGGTGCGCCCCACACCCTGCTTCTTTTCTCCTCTTGAGCCCCCTGAGTCCCTCGTCTGCCCCCCACCCGGGCCTTCATGCAGCCCCTCGCCCTCTGCCGCACAGCCAACCTGTTCCTGCTCATGTCCTCCATCCTGGGCTCGCGGACGGCCGGCCCGCACACGCAGTTCGTGCAGTGGTTCCTGGAGGAGTGCGTGGACTGCCTGGAGCAGGGCAGCCGCGGCAGCATCCTGCAGTTCGTGCCCTTCACCGCCGTGAGTGCGGGCCAGGGCTGGCGGGGTGGGGCGCCCCGGGGCTGCGGGGGCCCCAGCCCCCAAGCCTCCACTCTCCCTGGCTGTACGGCAGGTGTCGGAACTGGTGAAGGTGTCGGCCATGTCCAGCCCGAGGGTGGTGCTGGCCATCACAGACCTCAGCCTGCCCCTGGGCCGCCAGGTGGCCGCCAAAGCCATTGCCGCCCTCTGAGGCCTGGAACAGTGCAGAATGCTGGGCGCCAGGGCCGGCTCAGAGGCTCCCTCCACCAGACCTTCCCCCACTGCGTGGCGTCCCTGGAGCCCTGCCCGGGGAGGGGACCTGCCTGCAGCCCAGGGACGTGCAGACAAGGGCAGGCTGGGCCTTGGAAGGCCAGGGGATGTCACCTCGCTGTTTTGTAAATAAAAGCCCTTGGGCTCCTTAGTGACCGGAAGTGCTGTGGGTGTCCATTCTGCACAGTCCACCCCCACACCTGCTTGTGCCGGCTGTGGGGAGGGGGAGGCACGTGGGGCAGAGGAGACAGCACCCCCCTCCCCAAAGACCTGGCTGGTGGGCCCTGCCCACTGTTGTGCCCTGCGGTGCCCATGCAGGGGCAAGGTGCCCTGCTCTGTGTCACCATGCCCTGTGCTCCCAGAGCCAGGTAGGGCTTGGGCCCCAGGAGCCTCTCGGATGGCCATAGCCTTGCCCTCTGGAGGACAGTGGCAGCAGAGTGGAGGCAGAGACGTGAGACTGGGCAGTCGGTGCCACTTTGGCTGGGCAGGGGCCCTTGTCCTGCTGCCTCTGGGCAGATTTGGGGAGGCTCTGGGCCTGCACGGGCGCACTGACCACCCAGGGCACGGACTCAGGCAGGCAGGGCTGTGTGCGCCTCTCCCTGCAGTGACCCAGCACCTGGCCCAGAGGTGCCAGGAAGGAATGTGGGGGGCCAGGACCTCCTGCCCCTCCCCAGCCTCCACCCCATCCCTGGACGCAGAGAGGAGCAAGCACACTCGGGAGCCACCAACTTTATTGTCCTCAAACTTGTTACAGTGAGAAAGTGGGGGCAGGGCTTCCTTGCATCCCTGGTCTTTGTCTCCATTCCCCTCTGGGCCCTGGAAAACTCCACCTTGGTGGGGGCTGGGGCAGGCACCCCCTGGTGCTGGAGTCAGAACCCACCCAAAAACCACAGACAGAAAAATTGGATGCGGGGCCAAACCTGTTCTCCGTAGCGGGGGAGGGGGCAGGGGGGATGGGGACAGGAGGGGACGGGGAGCTGGGAACACTGCTGTTTAAATATTAAACAGATGGTGTCCCCCACATGGGAGACCCTGATGCTCCCAGGCCTGCGCAGGGCGCAGGCCTGGGAATTAATACTTGGTATTTACCTAACCAGTGCCCGGGACGAGCCACGCAACGGAGCTCCGCCTCCTGCTACAGGCAGGAGGGGGCCTTGAGGCCCAGGGAGGGACCCTGTAGCCTGGGGATGCTCCCTCTTCCCTGGGTTTAAATACAAGGGTTAAATAAGCATAAATATTAAATAGAGATAAATAGGCGGGCGCAGAGCTCAGGGCCCGCTGAGGTAGCGCAGGGCGCGGAAGGCCAGCTCCAGGAAGTCCCGCAGGTGCGAGGCCACCAGCACCCCTCCCACCTGGCGCTGGAAGGCGGAGGTGAAGGCGGGCATGGTGCCCGGGGTGGGCTGCGTGGCTGGGGCCACCCCCAGGTCCTCCATCTGTGGGGGGGAAGATGGGATCAGAGGCCACTCCGCACCCTGGGCCAGCGCAGGAGGCAGGGGCCCAGCAGGGAGGAGGTGGGAGAACCCCACTGTGCCTGGGCTGCCAGGCTGCATTCCAGTGCGACCGCTTCCCTGTCCCCTCAGAGGCTTACCTGCTGCCACACGGTGGTGGCAAAGTCAGCGACGTCCAGCCGTAGCAGGTCCACAGTGGGCGACAGTGCGGGGGAAATTCCCGCCAGTGCCTGCAGGAGGCCCTGATACAGAACCAGCCCGGCCTGGAGCTGGCGCAGGCAGCCGAGCTGGGGAAGGGACAGAGAGTGAGGCGCCCTGCCGGGGCGGGCACCAGGGTGCAGCACGGCCCCCCGTACCCTTTCCCTGCCACCTCTCACCAGCTGCAGGTCCTGGCTGGAACAGCTCCTCAGGGAAGCCCATGGGATGCCTAGAGAGTGGCCCAGCAGCGCCAGCTCCTCAGGGTGGCACAGCCGGTGAGTGGCACACTGGGGTGGAAGGATATGGCGTGTCACTCGGCCCTTGGGGCTTCCTTCCCTCAGCCCCATTCTTGTCACCAGCAGCCACTGCACCACTACAGGATCCCTGCCCAGGCCCCTTTGACGCCCTGTGTGGATGTCATGGGTCCTGTCCTCCATGCCCCTCCCTGGTGACCTCTTCCCCACGCTCACCAGCTTCTCCTGCATCGCTATGGCCTCAGCCTGGACCCTCCGCACCTGTTCCCAGCTCTTGAGCATGAAGCTGCGGGGCAGCGACAGGGATGGGGGGCCTGCGGGGTCCAGCGGTGCGGCCCCGCATCCTGTCCAGAGCACGCTGGGCCACAGCAGCAGCGGCAGCAGCAGGGCTGGAAGTAGACAGAAGATGCTGCCGCTTGTGCCAGGTCCCTTTCGGTGGCAGCACAGAGCAGCTGAGCACCCTACGGGGCCCAGGCCCCGGCACCCCCGCCTCAGAGCACAAGGGCGGCTGCACTCACTCACCCATCAGATTCTTGGGGCTCCAGGCAGCAGCGCGGGCCATGGGGCTGCAGGAGGGCTGGGCTCAGGCTGAGGCTCAGGCCCACTTGGCTCCGAGGGCCTTTATACAGAGCCCATGCGGCCCCTGGGAGGAAATTACCTGTGGCCACGAAGGCTTAGTAATGACTTCCCAGGGTTTATGCAAATTTGTCAGTGGCCAGGACAATGCAGGGGGGTTGGGACACAGAACTGTTTGCGAAAGTTTTGTGAAATTGTGGAATCTCTGATCCTTCTTTGACGTAGGGTCCCCCTCACACTCTCTTCCTCCACTCCAGCCCCGCCCGGGCTGAGCTGCCCCAGGGGCTTTGACCAGAGATTGACAAAGCAAAGCAGCAATATCCTGGAGGCCCCAGGGGAACCTGAGGCTGAGGGTGGGCACACGCACACGTCCTTGGCTGGACACACTGCCTCCATCCTCTGGTGGGCACCCTGGGAATCCCCTCTGCCCCATCTTGGGGTTCCCAAGCCACCTGCACCCTAGGTCAAATTCTAGGGCTGAGGAAGAAGCTAGTTGCCCCTGTACTCTGACCCCGAAACTCCCGGGAGGCTGTCGGCCTCCTGTGGGCCAGCGCCCCAAGATGGGACCTGGGCGCTTGCTTCCCACACTTGGAGAGGCATGGGCTCCATGCAGGCCGTCCTGTCCTAGCTGATTAGCTGGGAACTCCCCAACAACCCCCATGACTCAGCCCTTAAGCCCCCGGAATCCAGGCAGAGGCCAGAGGAAACCGGATATCTGTCAAGAATGAATCAAGACCCTCTGGGGCCTTGGCTCACCTGACCCTGCCCTTCCACCTCCCGGCACTGCCCCCGGGGCTTTGGAATGGAGGGATTGGGGACATGATGTTCCCTTGGCCCCGGGAAGAGGCCATCAGCTGGAGTGGCTACTTCCCCGAGGTGGACCGGGCAAGAGGTGAGAAAGGGGCACCCGACTGGCCACCCGGTGCTGAAACCCTGCAGCCTGAGCACTGGAAGCTCCCGGAGTCTGGTGCAGCCCTGCAAGGGCCCTGCCCGGGGTCACCTTGCAGAGGTGGTGTCTCGGTGTAGGCTCTGCCTCAGCTCCGGGTTCCACGCGCCACAAGTCTGCCCGGTGGCACTGGCCATGGCCAGTGGTCACTCTGTGAATTCATTAACCTGCAACCCCTGGGTCTAAACCTGGAGAGTGACCTGGGCGCAGAGGCCAGAGACTGGGTGGGCGTTGCTGGGGTAGGGGCGCCCTCTGGTGGTCACATGTGGCAGAGGTGTCACTGGCCTGTCTGTCCCCGTGCTGCCACCTGTTGCTTTGAGTTTGCAAACTCATTTACTGTCACGGTGTTAAAATAAATCTGTGGATCTCCCCGTACGTCTGGGCTTCCGTGTGTGGGGCTGTCAGCTCCGTGACCCCCATGGACAAGCTAATCCTCTGCATGGACCCAGTGGCATTTCCACAGTACCCCACCCAGCAATACGAACCCGGAAAGCAGTAGTCGGGTTGCCGGGAGTGCTGAAGAAAGCAGTCCACACCCGCATGCATTCAGGACAGACACAATTTATTTTCTTCAGACATTTTCAATTTGAGGTCCCATAGGTGTGTAGCCAGGACCGGACAGTTTGCCAACTCAGAGGCCAGACAGCAAGGTTGTTAGGTCTGTGCTGGTTTTCTAGCACAAAAGCAGCTATAAAAAATATGCACAAGAGCTCAGCACAAGGAGGCACGTCTGCAATCCCAATGCTCTGGGAAGCTGAGGCAGGAAGACAGCAAGTTTGAGCCCAGCTTGGACAATTTAGTGACTTAGGGCTGGGGATGTAGCTCAGTGGCACAAGTGCCTGCCTGGCAAACGCAAGGTCCTGAGTTCAATTCCTGGTACCAAAAAAAAAAAAAATTAGCAACTTAGCAAGATGCTGTTACAAAATAAAAAATGATGTGGCTCAGCCAAAGGTGCTGGGTTCAGTCCGTACCCAAGGTAAGTGAATATTTGGGATTTGAATGTCAAATGTTTTTGCATGTTATAAAATATTTTGTTTCTTTAACCATTTAAAAATACACAAGCCGTTCCTCATACCGGGTACATGCACCTCACTCTAAAGGCTTGATCAGTCCTGCTCGAAGGCTTAACAGAGGTAGAATTCTAGTTTTGTCAATTTTTCAATAAATTGGTACCTTTTTAAAATGTATGTATAAATTGGTATTTTTTTCTTTTATATCAGGAATCAAACTCCTGACCTTGTGCTTGCCAGGAAGGCATTGTGCCACTGAACCGTGTCACTGGCTTTTGTCATTTTGGAGATAGGGTCTTGTTACATAGCTCAGGCTGGCCTTGAACTCAGTGAACTTCCTGCCTCAGCCTCAGCCTGTCAAGTGCAGGGATTTTGGGTGTGGGGAGCAGAACTCTTGGTCACAGGCCACACACGTTTTCCCCTTGACAAATGACAAGCGCTACAGAGCCCAGCACCGGGCAGGTTGTGCGGTGTTGAGCGAACGTGGCCAGGGTTCCTGCCCACTCACGATGCTTAGAGATGGGCTGGGGCGCTGCACAGGGGTCACCAGTTTGAGGAGCAGGGCCAGGGAGGGTCCACGGCAGCCCACCAGGCTCAGCTCGTGAGCCCGGCCCTCTGTTCTCCCTGGGACCCCGGCTGGCGCCCTGCTGCCCAGGAGCCCTGGTGGTCAGAGGGCTGTGGCTGGTGCCAATGCTGGCAGAGCCCTGCTGCTCGGAGCTTTGGGCCGGACCCGGGTGACCAGCCCAGGTGGTGCATCCCTCCCCACCTGCAGCTCAGAGGCCTCCTGAGGCCCAGGTTCTGGGCACAGGGTCGCCCAGGCCTGGCTCTGTAGGTGATGGAGGGCCCTGTGGTCAGAAGACCCAGTCCCAGCCTGGGGACACAGCCGTGAACTTGCAGAGTGGGGGATGGATGAATGAACGGACAGACGAGGGCTTTGGAGAGCTCTTTATTGTTTAAAAATCTTAACTGAAGCTTCAAAAAACATCCCACCCAGTGAACACCCCAGCCCTGGGGCTCCCCCAGTGGCGCTCCCAGTGTAGGCCAGGCCCCTGGGCAGGGGTACGCGTCACCCCAGTGCTGTCCCCAAGGCAGAGGCCAAGCGAGGTGGCAGGGGCTCCCGGCACCCGCACCCTGAACTATGCAGTCTAGAGCCGCGCGTGGGCAGGGCCGGTCCCCGCGCGGGGGCACCGAGGGGTGAGGCGGGGCCCAGCGCCCTAGCCCGCGGCCCGGCTCAGGGGAAGCTGTCGTCGTCATCCTCGGCCATCTCCTTGGCGAACTCCAGGTCCTGCTGCTCTCGCTCCCGCCGCTCCTGGGGGTGGAGGCAGGGGGTGTCCGGGCCATGGTGGGTCCCCTCCCCGTCCCGCCGTGTGCACAGACACCCGTCAGCCACTCACCTCTGCGGACTCCAGGTCCTTATTGTAGGATTTGGGAGGAAACCGCATGGCCTGGGGACAGCGGGAGAAGTGGTCACTCGGCAAGCCCTGCTCGCCTGGCCCCGCGGCCAGGGGCCTGGGGAGCGGGGAGAAGTGAGGGCGGCGGCGGCGCACCTTCACCGACATGTTGTGGATGTCCAGGCAGAAGGAGATGCGCTGGTGGAAGGCCAGCTGCGGCTCCCGCGTCGAGTAGATGTCGATCGTCTCCTTGGACTGCACGTAGCCCTTCTCATGGTTGATGCTGGCCTCGATGACGCCGTCACGGATGGCCTGCAGGCCCGGGGGCCGTGACTGCGATGCCAGCCCCTCTGTCCCCTCCCCGTCCCCGTGCTCTCCCTGTTCACGGCGACCTCTGGGCCTCATGGCCACTGACCGTGTGCCCGACCGCACCCACCCCGCAGCCCCCGGAGCCAGCAGCAGCCCGGCCCCGGCTGGCCCCACCTTGGCCACGATGAACTCGGCGTCCTCGGGGCTGTCCAGCTGCAGCTTCTGCGCGATGTCGGCCAGCGAGATGCGCGAGTAGGAGAGGCTGATCATGCGCACGCCTGCGGGGGCGGGGCGGTGGGTGTGGGTCCCATCCAGGGTCACCCTGTCCCGTGTCCCCTGCTCACCCCACAGCCCCGTGTACCTGTCTTGATCACGTTGTGCCGCAGCCGGATGATGAGTGTGTAGGTCCCGTCCGCCTGGAACTTCTCCCCAAACTGATCCAGGACCTGGTTGAACTTGGCCAGGTTCCCCGTCCTGACGGCTGTGGATGGCAGGAGACGGAGGGGAGGGCTCGGTGGGGCACGCGCGGGCGGGGCGGGGCGGGGCGGGGCGGGCTGGGGCGGCCTTACCTTGCGTGAGCAGGAAGTAGGGCATGAGCGAGCGCTTGAGCGAGGGCTGGCGGAACTGCAGGCGGTCGGGGATCTCGCCCAGCAGCAGCTCCACCACGATCAGCAGCTTGTGCACCTGCAGGCACGGGGAGGACATGTCTGGCAGGTGAGGGCCGCGGCAGGGACGCCTGACCCGGGCCACGCGAGGCCTTCCCCTGGGGAGGAGGTGACGGGGTGGCTGGCCCTGGTAGGGACGAGGACAGGGAGGGCCTAGCAGGACCAGGGACTGAGCAGAGGCTGCAGATGGCCAAGGCCGGCACCCGTTTATTCCTGGGGGGCTCTGGGACTTGGACCGGGTCGGCCCTGAGCTGTGGCCCTGGCCTCCTGGAGCCTTCAGCTCTGAGCTGGGTTCTGCTACGTTGTCCAGGTGAGCTTGAACCCGCAATCCTCCCAGAGTACTGGGATTACAGGTGCCCACTGGGCCTTTCTTCCACCACGGAACCACCCTCGGAGTGACCCAGGGGTGAGTGGAGCATGGACACGGCACAGCAGTGACACCCCAGCTGGCTGGGACCCACTGGGGCTGCACGACAGGGACTCATGGGGAACCCAGTCTGCAGCTCTGCTTAGTCAGCAGCAGAAGTGGCTCAAAAAAGGGCTGGCAACTCGGAGGACACAGAGACGACACAGGAGGGGCTGAGTCACTGGGAAGTGGGGACAGCAGGATGGTCTTGGGGTCCCCTTGTATCTGCAGAGTGGGAGGAAAGGCTCAGGGCTGAGGGGGTTCGTGATGGACAAACTAGGGACCCGTATCTGGGGCCTCCAGAGACACAGGGAGCAGAGCAGCCGGCTCTACAGGGCTGGTGTCCCAGGGAGGGGTCCACCACCTGTCCCAGCTGGCCGTGGGGTACACACTTGTCCCCCAGTTACCTGGGAGGCTGAGGCAAGAGTATTGCAAATTCAAGGCCAGCCCAGGCAACTTCAAAGCAACCTTATTTCCAGATAACAAAATACGAACAGGCAGGAGCTGAAGCCTGGGACAAAGGCCCCAGGTAAATCCTCACCAACACCCACAAAGATGCCAATCAAAACCAATGGTCCCTAAAAGCCACTATCGCATTGTGAGGACAAACCCTGGGGTCCTAGCACGTGACCACGTCTGGGGATGAGGCCATGGCCAAGTGACATGGTCGAGTGACACACAAGGGCGGGCTGCAGGCCACGGGAACTGGCGCCCTCCAGAGGGAAGGTGTCCTGCAGGTGTCACGTGAACCCTGTGGGTGCTGTCACCTTGTGGCCCTAGAGCTGCGACACCGCTCCTATGGCTGAAGACGCTGAGCCCCCAACACTTTGGGGCAGCCTGGTGGGCCAAGCAAGATGAGGACGGATGTGCAGAGGCCGCCTGGAGGGCCAGGGTCCTGTGCTCAGTCCAGGACAAAAGTGGGTTTGATGGGGACTGGGAGACAGGGACGCCTGAGAGGGCAGCAGCAGGAACCCCCACTCAGTGAAGCTGGCCTCGAGAAAAACGGGGACAGGATGGCTGAAGAGCCACCTGTGGCATGGGAGCACTGGCAGCGGGCAGCTGGGCAAGAGGGATCCTGCTGGACCTCAAAAACACTGATGTGGTCACCCTGGGCTTCGGCCCACAGAACTAGGACAAGTGACCTTTCTGATGGTGTTAGTACTGGGATCAAACCCAGGACATGCTACCACACTCCTGGCAGGACTGGGAATTTTGACCCTCCTGCTTCAGCTTCCCAGGGTGCTGGGATTAAGGGTAAGTACCGCCATTTGCAGCTGTATTTTATTTTACTTTTTTGATACCGTGAATCAAACTCAGGGCCTTGTGCTTGCCAGACAGACACTTGTGCTGCTAAGCTATGTCCCTGGCCCGTCCAGCTGTATTTTTAGTGATTTTTGAGACACTTTGGCGTGACTCCTACTGCAAGGATCGAATGGTCTGCACATGTGTCCCATTGTGCAAAGCTGCTTCCTGTGAAAATCCCACCGGGCTTCCAGCACCAGCTCCTGCGAGGCTGCCATTCCTCAGTCGCCTGCCCAAGCCTCAGCGCCCTCCCCCAACCTCCAGCAGAAACGGAGGAGCCTCAGGGACTTGGTCCTGACCCCATGCGCCTCGGGGACTTCACCAGGCCAGAAGCCCTTTCTGGGCCAAATTCTCCATCTCCACCCTAGAGATGCCACTTTCTGCCCTTTCTGGTCCCCAGACTGAGACCAGCATGCAGCAGTGCCCTGACAGGTTACAGCTCTGCCATGGCCAAGCCCCACCTCCCACGCCTGTCACCCAGGAATTTCTGGGTTCCTCGGGCACAGATGGCACTGGACCCCAGGGCAGAATATGGGTCTGATGGAGGCCAGGAAGAGGAGCAGGGGGTCAGGAGTCTTCCCAGGTCTCCCCAGAGCGGCTCTGAAGGTGGGCAGCCGGGCGGGGTGCTCACCGTCTGTTTGAAGCCCACGGCTGTGTGCTGCGGGGCCTTGCGAAGTGCATTGGTCATGGTCCTCCGGGCCTCCGAGTACTCCAACTGGATGGCTTTGATTCGCCCTGGGGGAGAGCAAGACAGCGTCAGGACAGTGGTGTCACCAGACCGCCAGACACCCACTCACCCACCCCTGGCAAATCTGCACGGAAGCTGGGCATGGTGGTACGAGCCAGCAGGCCCAGCCCGAGGGCAGGAGGGTCACCACGAGTTCCAGCCCAGCCTGTGCTCCACAGTGAGTTCAAGGCCAGCCTGCACTACACAGGGAGACCCTGACTCAAAAGACAAGAGCCACAGATGACGAGCAGACCTGCCCCCCAGCCCACAGCCGCCGCGGGGGAGGCCGGCCACTCGCCTGTGTAGTAGAGGTACCGCGCCCACTCGTTGTTGTTGGCCTGCTCCGGGAACACAGACTTGGACACCAGCTTCTCCGCCTGGTCGTACAGGCTGTAGTGCAGGTAGTTCCGCAGCAGCAGGTTCAGCAGTGTGGCCTGCCCGTCCGCGTCGTGCCGCAGCGTGGCCGTGCGCAGCCGTGCGTGCAGGAAGCTTCAGGGGGAGAGAAAGTGGTCAGAGGCCAGGCCACCGTGCGGAGCTGCTCGATGCCTCAACAAGGGACGACGGCCATGCTGCTGGCCACGCGCTGAATACTCAGCTATGGACTGGCGACTGCTACAGACTGGTGACTGCTACGGACTGGCGACTGTGTGCTGTTACTGTTTCTTTCTGAGATGGTTCTTTCTTTGCTGCCCAAGCTGGCCCTGAGCTTACGACCCTCCCGCCTCAGCTTCCCAGGTAGCTGGGATTACAGATGTTACTGACTGTGCCCAGTTGCACAGAACAGGACAATTGCTGCTCTGGAGGGACTCAGGGACAAGTGTACCATGAAGCACAGCAGATGGAAGCAAGGGGGACACTGTTTTTTTGTTGTTTTTTTTTTTTGGTACTGGGGATCAAACTCGCGAACTCATGCTTACCAAGCAAGGGCTTGAGCCACTGAGCTAAATCCCTGGCCCAGCACTCTGTTCTTTCTGGAAACGCTGCTGGGCATGGTGGTGCATACCTGTGTTCCCAGCACTCAGAAGGCAAGGACAGGAGGACTGCCACAAATTCAGTGCCAACCTGGGCTATACAGTGAGTTCAAGGAAAGCTTGAACTACATAGTGAGACCCTGTCTCAAAAAAATCAAAAAAGGGGGTCAGGGGTTTAGCTCAGCAGCACAAGCGCCTGCTTGGGAAGCACAAGGTCCTGAGTTCCATCTCCAGTACCCCTCCCCCCACCAAAAAATAAAAAAAGTGGGCCACTGCCGGTTCTGAGCAAGGGCAAGATGTACCCAGCCCGTCAGCCCGCCCCACCCTGCAGGTGGAGCAATGGGTGAAGCAGTGGGTCCTCTTCGTCCCCCAGGGTGGGCTGCGCACTCTGCATGGTCCGCAGCACCGTGGCCCTGAGCCCTGCCCGCACCTGCGCACCACGGCCAGCTTGTCCAGGAACTCGTAGACTCGGGCGTGGTAATAATAACACTTGGCGGCCACGAGGTCCAGGGCCCGGCGGTTCTGAGTACTGATCCGCTGCATCAAGTCATCGGAGATTTTCTGTGCCTGGGGCGGGAGCCAAAAGGGAGTCAGCAAGAGGCAGTGACACAGAGGGTTAGGGACAAGGCACTAGGTGTGAGCCAGTGAGGCCCCTCTGTGGGAGTCCCAGGACCGGACCTCGTCCTAAAACCCCAGAGCACGCTGGAAAGTGGGTAAACCAATGCAGTGCATGCGCATGCCAGAGCGTCACTCAGCCACAGAGAGGAAGCCCTGACCGACCCGGCTACAGCATGGAACAGTCTTTAGACCTTTCCGCTCGGCGGTGCACACCTGCCATCCCAGCACTCTGGGAGGCAGAGACAGAAGGGCTGCGAGTTTAAGCTCAGTCTGGGCAACTCAGTGACCTCAGGAGACAAGGTCTCAAAATTTTAAAAAAAGGAAAAAAAAAAAAAAAAAAACGCCTCAGGTTTGTGAAGTGCACAGAAAGCGAGTGCAAGGCTGCAAGCCCACTTCCACGAGGTCCCAAAGGCAGCAAATCCTCTCGCATGGGACACTGCTGACGCTGTGCTTTCTTTCTAGGGTGACAGCTGTGCATCTTGTGATCACAGCACAACCACAGGACACGGGGCTGGGCACCTCAGAGGGGTGACCTGTATCTCAGAACAAGCAAACAAAACAGGGATGGAGGCGAGACAGCTGTCACCACGGCCACGCTTGTGCCAAGGTGACCACAGGTCCGCCCCAGTGTGGGGGGCTGACTGCTCCTTGCTGTCTCAGAGGTGGGGTTTCTAATCAAATTCTGGAGCATTCACACACTGCACAGCTGTGCATCCTGCAGCGAAGCCAGTTCCGCCCCGCACCGGGCCCCAGGTCATGGACTCGGTACCTCCGGGCTGGCTGTGGATGGGACCCGCTCCCATGTGTCTCAGGACAGGAATCCAGTGCCCAGTGTTGGGTCTGGGGGGGCATGTGGTCCAGGGATGCCCAAGCTGTCCCCAACCCCAGAAAAGCAGCCGCTGTCAGTAACTAGCACCCACCAAAGCACATGTGTGCCAGTCCCTGAGTGTCTGTTTTAGGTAACAGGGCCTCCCGGTCTGCACCTCCTGCTGGGCAGAAGTGCGTCTGCCCTGCCCATCACCGGACCCCTCCTCCCAAAGCCCCCCACGCCCTGGCCCGGCCCTGGCCTGGCCGTGCCCTCACACCTCTTTGTAGCGCTTGCTGTTCATCAGAAAGATGACCAGGAGCAGCTGGAGATAGGCCTCCACTTCCGGCAGCAGCGGGGCTGACGCGGCTTTGCCCATGCGCGGCCGGAACTGCAAGTCGGCTTCTGTGTCCATGGGCTACGAAAGGGCACAGTGGGGGCAGGTGACCAAGTCACACAGATCACACATCGAGGGTTTCCCTTTGGACTTTCTCAGGGCTTCTATGTGCTGGGATTGTGCCAGGCACTTGGGATACAAAAATAAAGATGGTCTCTTTCCTGGTAGAGTCAAGAGGCTGGCGACAAGGTGAACAGAGTACAGGGTTAAAGGAGTGTCACGGGCCCTTCACAGAGCACCCCCCGCTGGGCGTGGCGATTCTGGCCTGCACTCTCATGCTCAGGAGGCCGAGGCAGAAGGACTGCCGCAAGTTAGAGGCCAGCCCGAGCTACTCAGTGAGTTCAAGGCCAGTCTCAATATGTGGTGAGACCTTATCTCAAAAACCAAAAAAAAAATTTTAAAACAAAGAAGATGGAGGATTTAGCTCAGCAACACAGCACCTGCCTGGCAAGTACAAGGTCCTGAGTTCAATTCCTGGTGCCAAACAAATTCTCAAGAAGTCTATAACCTAAGTCAAGATTAAACCACAACACATTTTTTTTTTTTTAGACAGGGTCTTGCTACACAGTTTGGGCAGGCCTCAAACTCACAGTGATCCTCCTGCCTCAGCTTTCCAAGCACTTGAATTGCAGGTGTGTGCTACTGGGCCTGGCTAGAACCACTGTAAATTACTATCAGACAAAGTTAAACCAAGTCGCTGTAAAGGTAAAACCCAGGAGACAAAGAGAAGACTTTTGTGTGTATGGACACAGAGAAAGTCTGGGGAAACGGACACACGTAAATCTTTTTACACTCCTCAAGGACACTGGGACAAACACTCCATCAGGTCAGCCCGGGGGGAGCAGAGGGACATGGCTGGTGGAAACCAGCCAAGGATGGGTCGGGGAGGCCCACTTCCCCTTGCCCAGGAAACGACTCATCTCAGTGCGGCCTCTGGGATTTTCCAAGCTTTCCCACTCTGCCCGCGCACGTGCAGAAGGGGACTGGGAAGGTGGAAGCCTGCAATACGCAGTGCATGAGTGGATTTCACACTGCAGGAGGAGAATGAGGTCGCCCAGGGCAGGGACACCACTGCCACCCAACCTGATCTGCTGGGGTGCTTGGCACACTCCTCCATCTCCCATCCCTTCACCACACCCCACAAATATGTAACACAAAGCACAACATGTTAAGTCACTCCCCAGGCCCTACAGAGCTCCCTGGTGGGGTGTGGATTCAAGTTCAACTCTAGCAGGGAGTTAGCTCAGAGGCACAGCACCTGCCTGGCAAGCACCAGGTTGTGAGTTCAACTCTTGGTACAAAACAAAACAAACAAGAAGTTCAACTCGAGCTGCAAAACCAGCATTCTGAACCTACTCTATCCTTCTGCATAGTGAAGCTTCCTCCTAGGCCAATGGCAATGCTACACCACCGGAGGACAAGGCTGGCGGAGAGGGGGGCTCTGGGAAATGAGCAGGATGGGAAGGTCCCAATGGTCCCCTGCTTACTGGCCAGGTGTTAGAATGCTTTGTTAGGGGCAGATGTGGTGGCCCATGCATGTTATCCCAGCAATCAGGAGGCTGAGGCAGGAGGATCACTGAGAGTTCAAGGCCAATTTGGGCTACAAAGTGAGTTCAAGGCCAGTCTGTACTATACAGCGAGACCCTGTCTCAAAAAACCAAAATCCAGCAAACAAAAACAAACCACAGTGCAAGAGAAAGCACAGACCAGTCAAGTGTCTCTACTCACACAACGGCAGGGAACTCACAGGACTTCAGGACAAATCCCTGGGGTGTGCGGCCTGGCCACTCACCTCTTCGAGGAAGGACAGCAGGAAGTCCCGAGCGGCGTTGCTGGAGGTGAAGAAGCCGTGCACGGCCTTGTAGAGAACGTAGTGGTTGAGGCGGCGCGACGTGGAAGGCAGCATCCGCAGGGCCCGCAGCACGAACCTCGGCTCCTTGCCGGAAACGGCTTTCTCCAGCTGTTTCACATGCTCCTTGATATCTGCAGCACCCAGAGGAAAAAGACGCCATTACTCCCCACTGCTGGTCCCTCACCACTTCTAGCCAGCGGTTCGAAGGGAGACTGTTTTTGCTGGGGCAGTGGCACAGGTCTGTAATCCCCGCACTCAAGAGGCTAAGGCAGGAGGATTGCCCCAGGTTTGAGGCCAGCCTGGGCTACACAAGGAAGCTCTGTCTCAGAAAAAAACAGATAAATAAATAAATAAATAAATAAAAGGAGTAAAGAATCAAAAGAGGGGAATATCATGGATTCTGTACGCTGGTTTTTAGATATAGCCAAGAGACAAGGGCAATAGAGCTGAGGTGGGGAATATGTGTATGTACACTCACACACACACACACACACAACAATGCACCTTTGCTACTATCATTATTTTAGGTAACAGGACCTTGACACTGCTCCTGCGTCCGACTTTAGAGTAACAGCTCTGTAGTCGGTGCTATCGCATCCTCGAAAGCTCCACCGGGAGCATCACTTCGCTTATCTCAATATTCTTGGGGTGGTTTCTCAAACAGTTCGGAGAAAACTCAGCGCGCAGTCTGGTCCCACTGATCGAGAACCCAGAAAAGAGCCCCGGGCTCCGGGCGGGCAGCGCTCGCTCTGCCCACTCCACATGGGGAAGGCTGCTCTAAGTGGGAAAAATAAAACCACGAGGAACGAAAGGACCAGGAAACAGAACTGGCGCAAAGCAGAAGAGACGCGGGCTCGACCCGGCCGGGCGCAGTACGGGCCGGAGATCGGAGGAGAGGACTTGGAAGAGGCAGCGCCCGGGCCCAACGAACCCAAGGTCCAGCCCAGCCGGGGCGGCCGAAGCGGTCATGGGCTGGGGTCGGGTGTCGGGACTAACACCTGCGACTCAGTCCCAGGGACTGAGCCCGAGGAAGGCGGGTCGGGGCGGCCGCGCTGCGGTCTCGGGAGAAACCGCACCCCCGGGGTCGCTGTCATCCGAGATCGCCGCGCGCTTCTGCCCCGAGCTCCCGTACCCTCCAAGGTGACGGTGTCCAGCTCCCGCTGGGAGTGCTCGGCCGTCGTCGCCGCCGCCTTCCCGTCGGCCTCCCCGGGGGCCCCGCTGCCGGCCGCCGCCTCCTCCTTCATCTCCACGTCCTGGGGGGCCGGGGGCGGGGGCGGCTCGGGTTCCCCTCCGCCCGGCGGCGGCTTCGCCTTGTCCGCGCCGCGGCGCCGCGCCGAGCCCTCCTGCTTCATGGTGCCCGGAGTCGCGGCCTAGTCCGCGGACCGAGGCCGGGGCCTCGCGTGAAGCCTCCCACCGGGAACCAGAAACCGAGCCGGGCCTGCACACGAGCGCGGGCTCGCGGCGGGCCACACGATGACGGAGCAGCTGCAAATCTCTTCCCGGCGCGGGGCCTTCTGGGAAACGCCAGGCCAGGCGGGCCGCCGGCCGAGTCGGAAAGGGGAAACAAATCAACAACCGAGGTGCAGGATGGAAGCGGCTCTTCAAGCTGGGAGGAGTCAGTTTGTGTCACTGGGGCTTTCTTTTGAAGCACTTAAAGTGTGGCGCTCTCCTTTATCTTTCTCTTGGGTACATTTCTGTGAATGTCCACGAGAGGTCCCTTTAGTTTTCAACCTGGGCTTCAACGCAACGGAATCTAACAGCACCTCAAAGAGTTTGGAGTGGGTAGGACCTATCGGAGCGCGGGGAAGGTTGACGTCAGCAGTTGTCGGGCAGCTTTTGCACTCACGTTTACCAATTTGCCCCGGGCTGGGTCCCCTTGAGATCTGCCAGGCTAGCGCCCGGCTGCTCGCCCCATGGAGCACCCAGGAGAGGGAAGACAGGGCTGAAGAGGAGGGACGTGCAGCCAAGCTGCTGGGTTTGAAATAAAGGGAATTGGAAAGTATAAGAACCCCGCGGCATCCGCCCGGACTCTCAAAGTTAGATTTGAGTTTAGCGCTGCGAATAAGGCATAGTATCTCTCCGTGCTGGGAACGCGGGGAAGACAGCGTTTGTGTACGATCGCTGCAGTTTAATAAAAACAGGCCGGGTGTGGTGGCCCACGCCTGTCATCCCAGCACTGGGGAGGTTGAGGCAGGAGGATTGCTTCGAGGACAGCCTGGGCTCCCTTAGTGAGTTCCAGACCAGCTTGGACTACATAGCGAGATTCTGTCTCAAAAACCCGAAGTAAAATCAAATAAATAAATAAATAAATAAATAAATAAATAAGGGGGTTCTGGCCTCGTATGGTGGCGTAGGTCTATAATCCCAGCACGTGGAGGCTGAGGCAGGAGAATTGCCACAAGTTTGAGGTCAGCCTGTGCTACATAGCAAGATCCTGTTTCAAAACAATAAAAACCAAAACAAAACAACAATACAAACCCAGAGATTTATGGTCCGGGGCTAGCCAGCCCTTGGCAAGGGTAGAGATGCCACATAACTCATTTGAGCTCAGTCAGGGCTGCAGGGTAGTGGGAGGCTGGAGAAAAGAGGGTGGAAGCCCCTACTGGCCCAGGCTGTGAAATGGGGAGCAGTGTAATGGTTACCACATAGTAGTTTACACAAGGGACAGGAAATGGGACTAGAAATGCTGCCAGCTCAGTTTTCAAAGGACTTATCAATTGGGGCATAGGAATGTGTGCCTGTCACACCAGTCTGGGAGGCTGAGGCAGGAGGATTGCAAGTTTAAGTACAATCTGGGCAATTTGGCACGATCATGTCTCCAAAAAACAAAAAAGCAACTTCCCAGTGATTTCACAGGGTAGATAAAAAGTCTTAAAAATACAAAACAAAAAATTCACTCTGTCTTAGAAATGTGATTTCTTCCTTAAATGAAAGTCTTGAGGTTTGGACCTTTGAGGAAAAGTCATGCCCTACTATAGGGACTTGAGGGACAGAAAATGTATTTTGATGCATTCTCCTCTATGATGTGTCTGCGAGACAGGTGCATGCTGTGCCATGTGTCCTTAGACCCTTCTCTTTGTCCTCTTGCAGCAAATAATCCCCTGTATTAAACAGCCACTTGCCAAGTGGCAAAGTGTGTGCTCCAGCATTGGGGAACCCACAGTGACCAAATTCTCCCCAGCTGTCCTCTTGCCCACCCCGGGCTGGGTGGCTCACTGGCCTTTGACTCAGCCAGGGAATGAACTTCCAGTGTCTTCTCCTCAAGCCGTGTTTGCAGTGGCAGAGGTGGGCGAGATGAGATGAGGTTTGTTGTTCAGACCTAACAGCGGCTGGAGTCGTCCGGCTGAATGCTTAGGAGCTTAGCTCATCCGTCTATTGAGTTTACATCAGAGGGGTGAATGAGCCAGTCAGCAGAGCAGCCCAGCAGCCCAGCAGCGATGCAGGGAGGCTTTGGAAGGTGCCCAGGCTTGGGGAGGCTGACTGAGCCCAAAGCCTTTGGCAGTGGGTCATGGGGCATAAGCCGGGTTGGGGCTGCCTCAAGGTTCAGAGGAGGCAGCAGCCCAGAATCAAACACCTTGCAGAATTTTTCTACCTAGAAAACCACTTTATCTCTTTGAAATAAAATGGATTTGAAAAAAAAACCACTTTAAAAGAAACTGGTGAAAGATACTCAAACTGAGCTCTAGGCAGAGGAGTATGCTATAAACGCAGAACTTTGATGAAATTTGCAACACATGGATTAGCAGGCAGCCCACGCTATGTTTTCCTGAATTGAAGGCAGAAGACCGAGAAATGCAAGAAGATAATATGAGAATTAAAAAAATTTTGGAACCAGGCCTAATGGCACAAGCTTGTAATCTCAGCATTTGGGAGGCTGAAGCAGGAGGATTGCTGTGAGTTAAAGGAAAGCCTGGGCTACATACATAGTGAGATCATGGGCAGCCTCAGCTGCATAGTGAGACCCTGGCTCCAAGAGGGAAAAATTTGGATTAATCTTATTCTTAGATCTTTGGGGGGGGTATGGATTTAATGGGAATCAAACTTACAACTTTGCACTTGCCAGGCAGGTGCCATTTAGCTACATCCCCTACCTTTAGATCCCATTTTTTAAAAAGATTCATCTGCGTTTTCTTTTTATTTTGTACTAGGAATCAAACTCAAGACCTTGCACTTGCCAGGCAGATGCTGTGCCACTGAGCTAAATCCCCAGCCTCCCCTGCATTTTCTTAAAAGTAGTCTTCTTTGTTTTGTTTGGTTTTGACTGTACCCTGTATCTCTGTCTAGATCTTTCCTTCCCCAAACCTTCGGCCTGGCTCTTTGAAGGCAGCGGCTTTGGTGACCTTGCCACTTTAGAAGCTGGACTCACATCCCATGCCCAGTAGTTCCTGAGTGTTTCCCGGCTGATGTCAGGGCGGTATAGAGTAGCAGTCTGTTCAGATGATCCATAGGGTCTAAGAGAGTGTTGCTTTCTTCTTCTGGCCCAAGTAAGAATTTCCATATGATAAGTTGTTCAAAGAAATACACCCAAAGCCATGACATTTTAAGACTGACATAATATGTTCCATTAATTCCTCTAATGCCTGTGTTTTGGAAGTGTGAGTGGGGAGGGTTAGGATAGGAAATACATTTTTTTCCAGTTTTGCTGAAAGAGCTCACAATTTATAAAGGCTGAGTGCTTCTCTTTCTACAGGATTTAACCGCAGCCCATGGGCTTTGGGGGTTGGGAGGCAGAGGGTGGGGAGCTGGAGGACGGGGATGGGGGCACAGGGGGCCCAGAAGTTGGTTATGGTGGGTGGGCAGCTAGGATTTTGGGGTCTCCAACCTGGTGGCTCTGAAACACCCTGGGATGTTAAGGTCCCAGCTGAGAAGCTGGAAGCAGCCAGGAAAGGGACACTATGGGGACCGGGCCAGGAGCAGAAGGAGGGAGAGGCCGGCATAAAGGGCACAGAGTCGGGGCAGGGTGTCCGGGTCCCACGCGTACTGGGGGCCACATCTCTGCACGTCCAGGCCGCTGAGCCCCACGAGGGCTTCCGTGAGGGTCAGTTCTTCTTCCCCAAGGGAGGAGAGCAGCTCGGGGTGCAGGGGGTAGACACCCTCTTTCTCCTGCAGGAAATTCTGCTCCAGCGCGCTTTCCACCTGCAAGGAACCAAGACAGCATGTAAAGAAAGATCCCAAGGATTCTCTTCTTTCCTGCCTGATACAGCCCCCTCATAGAGACTTCTTACTGACGCTTCGACTTCATCAGCTCTACAAAGTGAGCCACTGAGCCAGCTAGTTAGGCATCTATCTATCTTATCTATTTATCTATCAAGATAGAGTCTTGCTACATAGTCCAGGCTGGGCTTGAATTCAGTCTGTATCCCAAGCTGGTCTTGAACTTGCAGGGATCCTCCTGCCTCAGCTTCCCAAGTGCTGGGATGATATGTGAGTACGTTTATTTTTAACTCTATTACAAGGAATAAATCCAGGCAGACTCAGAGACATTAAGGATTCTCAGAGCCAGAGTTGTCTGTCTTGTCTCCCAAGAGCAAGGTGATAAACCCAGATTATAGCCAGAAATCCACCCTTCCGCCCCCTGTTGTGAAATAGTGTAAAGGAAGAAATACAGAGAGAAAAAGAGAGAGGACGTGAGATCCAGGATGGGGCAGAGGCGCTCTGGGACATCAGTCCCGGGCCACATGGGCACCTTCCGGTTCCCTCCCAACTCTCCCTGGCATCTGCTGTGTTTCTCACCAGCTTCAGCTGCACTGGGAGGATCTTTTTCTCCATGGATTTTACCAGAAGCTTCTGTTGGGCTTCACTTAGCACTGGAGACAAGAAACAGAGAAAGACATGGGTGTCTCGAGGGCAGAGGCGACTCCAGGTTCCAAGCGGCACACACTTCGGGAATTCCAACACACACTGCTCAACTGACCCATCCGCCCATGCATGCATTCACCACTCACACATAGCTGAACGCCTGCACTACGAGTGTTGGGTGAAACCCGTGCTCTCCTCACTGACGGAGCTCGGAGTCTTGGGAGAAGAGAGAGCCACATGGAATCATAGCCTGGGACGTGAAGCTGGGTAAAGCCAGGGGTGTGCTGTGTCCTGGCCCCAGAGTGCAGCCTTCACAGGGGGACAAATGCCTGCAGGGGCCTGCAGAGTTTTCCCAGGGGGGACGGTCCATGCAGACGGAGGGCAGGAGGGGATGCAGGGGCGGGAGCACTCACCACCCTCCAACTTAGAGCTAGTATGTGGGCTTGGAGGGAGCGGGCAGCAGAGGAGCTCGGGCGCCTGCAGAAGCCTCAAAGATGTGACAATGCATCCGGGGCTCTTTCCCAGCTGCTTAGCAGGGTTGGTGTCTCAGGTCGCCCAGCCGACTAAGCCAATCCTCATTAGGAGTAGCACCGATTTTATTTTTAATTTTCTCCTTTGTGCTTTGAGACAGTGTCTCGCTATGTAGTTCAGGCTGGCCTTGGACCTACTATGTAGCCCAGGCTGGCCTCGAATCCACAGTGATCCTCCTGCCTCAGCCTCCTGAGCGCCATGCTGACAGATGTGCGGCAGTATCCCTCACCCCGGTTTTAATGGAAACTTCTCCACTGAAGTGGAATTTATCTGGCATTCACCCGTTCATTCACTCAAGTGATTCATTCCTGTCACTGGAGAAGTGAAGACTCTGTCTCACTGACCTGTTAGGGCTCCAACAAAATAGAGGATGGCGCCCATGGACTCCTTTGACAGTGGGACATCTTTCGGGAGTGCCTCCAGTGTCACTTCGTGTCCCTTGTCTAGAGCCCCTTCAAGCTGTGGGGAGAGGTGGGTGTTTAGAATGCCATAGGTAGAGGGTCCTGCACCTACGCATTCCCCAGCACGTGGCGTAGCGACTCTGTCCCATTTTACCCTTTTACTTTTGTTTATTTTTGAGACAGGGTCTCACTCTGTGGTCCAGGCTGGCCTTGAACTCACTCTGTAGTCCAGGCTGGCCTCAAACTTGCAGTGATTGTCCTACCTCTACCTCCCGGGCGCTGGGATTATAGGTCTGCGCCACCACGCCCGGCCCCTTTCTTTTGAAAGTTCTGGGCTCCTGGGTTCCTTGGTCCCTGCAATGGTTCTAGCTGTTTCCCGACAGAGGCCCCTTCCGCGTTGGGGGTTCCCAGCCTCTGCCCTTCAGAGGAGCAGGTGCCTCGGGGAATCTTTACTACGTGTCCTTTGCCAGGGCACAGGGGCAGTGGGGCCGGCCCTGGGCCAGAGTCCACTATCGGCTCTCCTGGCCATTGGCCACCAGCTCCCATGCCCCGCTGCCAGCAGAACCCCACTTGTCCCCCACCTTCTGTCTCCAGCAGGGACTTGGGGACTCACCGCAAGCTCAAGGTCCTGTAGCTCCTTCTTTTTGCCCAGAAGGTTGCTGAGGGCACTGAGCAGGGAGCCCTGGCCTACCCGGCTCAGCTTGTCCACCTCTTGGGTCTCCCTCTGGACCTCTTCTTTCAGGGTCTTGAAGTCCTCATGTGCCTCCCCTATGGGGACAGGAGATGTGGCAGCCAGTCCTTCCCCCTGAGCCTCCCCAACTCAGCCTCCCCAGGGCCTTGTGCCCTGCCCACTTTGAGCACGGCCTTTTCTCTGTTGTTTCTGTTTTTTCTGAGATAGGGTCCCCATTACATGGTCTCAGACTCCCTACAATCCTCCTGCCTCAGCCTCCCGAGCACTGGGATGACAGGCAAGCTCCACCACGCCTGGCTTTGGCATCAAACTCCAGTAAGGGTTGAGAGGGAAGGTCTCTGTCCCCTCCTCCTGAGTCCACTGACAAAGAAGAATGACTTTGGTGACTACAAGAGCAGCAGGCCTGCACCCAGGGTCAGCGTGGTCCAGAGCCTGCCCTCTACGGAAGTGGCGCCTTCAGGCCAGGTCACTCCTTCTGGCTCCCCGGAAGTAACGCCAATCCCGGGGACCTTTCTGTCCCCTCCCTCCACCCTCCTCCACCTCCTGCCACTTTGGTGCCAGAGTCTTAAGAGAAACTCATAAAATTCCTTACCGACATCAGATGCTTGGATATCTGAGAAAATAAGAAAGAAGAAACCATAAGCATGGGGTCCTTAGGCGGTGGTGTCCCTGGGGGCCAGGACCAGATAGGTCACGGTCATCTCACTTCCTGTGCCCCACTTCCCGGAGGCAGGGATGAAGGGAGGTTAGGGATAATCGGATGGGGATGGGGCACCCAGATTGAGTTGGTGTCACCATGACTCACTGGCTCCCACCCCAGTTGCCGGGTGGCAGAGTGACCGATGAGTGTGACATGGGTGACAGCTACCATGGCCAGCCCTGGGGACAAAGGTCTGAGGCCTCAGACCACCTGGACATCTTGTCCCAAGATCTCCCACTTAGTTGCTTTCTTCTAAGCCGTGGAAGTTTACTGCCACATGTTGGGGACCCGCTTTGTCACCTTCCCTGTCTGTCCCACACATCAGGGAGAGGCAGGATCAGAGTTTTAAATCAGAGGGGAAAAAGTCGCAGAGGAAGGACAGGACCACTTACATGTGAACTTCTCCTCTCCCACCTTTTCTGAAGACAGAAACAACGCACATCCGTCAGCGCAGAACTGATTTCTGCTCCCTTTCTTTTCGTTTTGTTTTTGTTTTTTTCAGACAGGGTCTCACTACCTAGCTCAGCCTGGTCTTCAAATCACCGCACTCCTCCCACCTCAGCCTCCTGTGTGCTGAGATAACATGCCGTGTGCATCCCCATTCCTGGTTGTCCCTGCTTTTATTTTTTTTTTAGTACTGGGGATTGAACTCACGACCTTGCATTTGCTGGGCAGGCGTTTATCTGCTGAGCTAAATCCTGGGCTGTCCTTTTTGACTAAGGCAGCTTTATTGGGGATCATCGTAAAGACACACAGGGCTGCCGTTGGCCTGGCCAGCTGCATGCCCTGGGGACACGCACCGCCCCTCATCTCCTTTCTGCTTCCTGTGGTCCCTGTCTCTGTCTGTCTTTCCGGGCAGGCTTTCTGTACCTCTGTCCATCTTTCCTGAAGTTGAGGACAGATGTTCTCAGGGACTTGGGAAACAGAAACAGGGGGCTTGTTGGGTGTTAGTGGGGGACTCGGCCAGGGCAGGGACCTTCTCTTACCTCCGGGTGGGAAGGTCTGCATGTCACTGTTGCAGAGGTGAGGGATGTCTGCAGTGGGGAGACCAGGAGCCCGGCTCAGCGCCTCCCAGCCCCTCGGGGCCCTGGCTAAGCACCTCCCCACTCCCCTTGGCACCCCAGGCCTGGCCACAGGGGCTGGGGCTGCCCCCTCCAGTGGCCCCCCCGCCCTGCCCCCACAGGTGCCCTGCAGCGGGGAACCCCTCCATCCCTGCAGCGGTCACCCACATATTGGGGCAGCACGATGGTTTCTCTCACCCCACTCATCTCTGCCGTTGACCATCAGCTGCCTCACGCGAAAGGCCAGGACGCAGCCTTTGGGGAGGGTGACAGCTTCGGAGTGGTTGACGGAGCCCTAGGGGACATGACAGGGATTTGCCAGTCTGCAGAGACCCTCATAGGAGACACGAGGTGGGGGAGGGGCCAGGCCTGAGGGCCTTTGGGGAGACAGGAAGTTGGGAACCCTGGATGACCTTCTGCTGGGCTTGGGGCCCGGCCACTCTTCTCCAGTGACACCTCTCAGGCACTGGGCCTTCCTCCTTGGGACCTGCTCCTCCTCCCCTGCCTGGGCACTGCCCTGCCCCACCTCCCAGCTCCCAGGGACAGGCCCTGGCTCCTTCTTCCTCTTGGCCAGCTGTCCCGCCTCACCGCCTCCAGGAAACCCTCCACCACTCAGCCCTCCCAGGGCTCCAAAGCCTCCCTCCCGGGGCAGAGGTACGGAACTCTGAGTCGGCAGCTTCCAAGCCTGGGTGGTGCGGGTTTTAACCTCCATGTCCTGTCCCCGAGCCTGAGAACTCCTCCAGCCAGGCGCCCTCTGCTACAGCTTGGGGGTTCTCGGGAACTGTACCTGCAGCCCCAGTGGGGCGAAGAACGGGAGGGAGAAGCAGCCCTCGGCCTTGCCCGCTCTCTCCAGCGTGACCTCCTGCACCGTCTCCACCACCTCCATCACCACGTACAGGTTCTCACCACACTCGCGCATCTCCTTCAGGAAGGGGTGGTCCGCGGCCAGCTTCCTGGGGTAGAGGCCGCAGCGGGGCTGTCCAGAGCCCCGCACCCCCCCAGGCCCTCTGCTCCCGGCCCTCACTCCCCAGAGCTGGACTTCCTGGGGCGGCTTCTGAGTTGCCACATGGACAAAGCGAGGCCCTCTGGGGCTCAGAGACAGGCGGTCATCACCGGCACTGCCCCTGGTCAGCTCAGGCCTCCCGGCTGCCTCCTTCCAGCTGCCCTGCCCTCCTCTCCACGTCTGTCTCTCCTGAGGTTCCCCTCCTGTCCCTGCTTCTGCCCGGTTCCTCAGCTCTAGCTCCTGCTCTTTGTTCCCAAGATGAACGTGTCCCTGGCCCTGACCAAATTTCTCTTGGACCCTCACGTTGCCACCCTATCTCCTCCTTTCCCCTTATTGACAAACGTCTCAAGCAGTGCAGGGAGCCGTGGAAGCTGGAGATGGATCACTTGTGTGGGGCTAAAGCAAAGCCAGCCCGGAAAACACAGCTCAGAACAAGCCAGGCAGATAAGCTGCTCCGGCTCCAAGCAGCAAGGGGCCCAGGCCCGCCCGGTGACAAGCTGCTAGGCCGCGGGGCTGGAATCCACATTCTTCTTTAGAGGCGATAAATACACCTGCTCCAGGGGCTGAGCAGTTCCTTTCCTCCCATCAGGAGGACGAGGGCTCCTGCTGACCCCACTTTTGTCTCTTCATTTTCTCATTCTCTGGAGGTCTTTCACCCCAAGAACCTCCAGAGCTGCATGGGTCACAGCAAAATGATACCCCTCACAACCCTCAGTCCCCTTGCTGTCCACTAGAACTGCTCAGTGATTCAGTTTGGCCTGAATCCCAGTGACCTGCCACCATGGCGGGGGTGTGTGTGTGGCCCTCCGATCCCCTGGACAGCCCAGTCCTCTGCCTGTGTTTCTGCCTCCTGCTTGCTATCTGCCTGCCTCCTCCCAGTCTATCTGGTTCCTTCGATCCCTGAGGTTCCGTTTGCACCCCCTCTGCTCTCTGAACCCCCTTGGGAGTCCCTCAGTTCTGACCCTTTCTCTCTCTTCTTGGTGACTGCCGTCCCAGGCTCTGGCCACCTCGGAGCTGACCCCGGAGTGCAGTCACAAGCTCCCAGCACCCTCAAGCTTTCCCCAGAGACCGCCTTTATTTCCTATTTGCCACCTGCCATCTGCCAACCTTTCGTATGTCACCTGTGGCACCATCTGGGTCAAAACTGAAGAGTCATCTTCGGCAGCCTTCACCCCTCCAGGAGCCAACAGCTAAGTGGAGTCTGTGCTGCCCTTGGCAAAGGGCCCTGCGTCTGTCCCCGTGTTTATTCCAGCTGTCCTTCCGGCTCGCCGTACATCCCCAATGGGTGTGGGACGGTGTCTTGAGGTCCCCTTCCCTTGAATGCACTTCCCCATGGTGTCCCAGAGGGTTACCTCATCGGATGTCCCTGTGTCCGCACTGGGCCCCTGCAGGGTGCACCGGGTCCACCCCACATCTCCCTTGGGCCCCTTCTGTTAAGTGCCCACTGCCTGGTTGTGCGATGTCTTGCCTTGGAGCCTTGCTAATGCCCTTCGCCGGCTCCCCATGTGCCATTTCTGATCTTGGCTTTTTTTTTTTTTTGGTGCTGGGGATTGAACTCGCAACCTTGCACTTGCCAGGCAGGCGCTGTGCTGCTGAGCTGCGTCCCCGGCCCCTCACGTCCCGGTTCTCCTTGTCTCCAAGCCTAGGTCACCAGCTGCCACCTGGCTGAGGTCTTTCCTCACTGCCTCAGCCCAAAGTCCCTCTGACCTGCCACCGACTGAGCCAACACTGTCTGTGCCTCTTACCATGTCTCACCTTGGATTTGATCGATCGATTCTGTTTGTTTTTTTGAGACAAGGTCTCGGTGTTGCATGAGCTCACCTCTCCTTGTGCAGGGACTCCAGGACCTTGGGGGCCACGCTGAGGGTCTGGACCTCCAGGGTGCTGTTCCGGGACAGCCCAGCTGTGCCCTTGACCTTCACCGTCCTGGGCACATCCACCTCCCCCTCCATGCGTGCGTCCAGCATGTTCTTAAAGCTGAAGCTGCCCGCGTCCGTCGGGTCTGCAGGAGGCAGAGTTTGGGGTGTCCCTGGTCCCCTCAGTGCTCAGCCCCCAGTGGCCACATTGGGCCAGATGACGCCCAGCCCCAAACCCGGCCCCCACGCAGACTGACCCGAGGGCGAGTGGCCGGGCGCAAGCACGTCCAGGAGGGTGTAGTCGGTGTGCACGTAGCGCGCCCCCCAGAACAGCGCGCTCTTCCTCTTCCTCAGCACCAGGCAGAAAGGGTGGAAGCGCTTGAAGTCGATGAGGCTGTCCAGGGCCGTCAGGTCCCCTTGAGGGTTCAGCTGTCTGGCCAGGGCCCGGGTGACATTTCCAAACACGGTCATTGCCGCTGTGGGGAGGGAGACGGAGACTGTCAGGGTGGCTACTGTGAAATCATTTTATGATGAGACTTGGGCTCAAAAACTCATATGAACTGGCCTTGGTTGCATAGGCCTGTAATCTCAGCACTCTGGAGGCTGAGGCAGGAGGATCACTGTGAATTTGAGGCCAGCCTGAGCTGCAAAGTGAGCCCAAGACTACTTAAACTACATAGCGAGATCCTATCTCAGAAAACCAGAAAAAAAAAAGCAAAAACCCACCTCAATTCAGGCCTCCTCTGATGACCCCTCCCTGCCTCTTCCTGGCATCCGGATGCCACAGCCCTCCTGAATACCTGCCATCCCTGATTGCTATGATTTGTGCACCTGACTCCCACCCACTCGATTGTGACTTCCCCGAGGACAGGAAATGGGGCTTAGTCATCTCTGCAGCCTCAGCACCAAGCACGGTGTCCAAAACAGGTGGGGCTGAGGGGATGAAGGCAGCCCTGGGACAGTGGGGTCAGATGGCCCTGAGTTCTCCGGGAGCTCAGGGTCATCACTCGAGATCTGTCTCCAAAGTTCAGGCTGAGATGCTCCTGCTGGGCGGCTGGGGTGCACCCAGGTTACCCCTGAGCAGATGATGACCCCAGCTGGCCCAGAAGTGCCCCATAGAGGCAGGGACACAGATCACGCTGCTCTTCTGACTGCCCAGTGTTTGGTTGGCCCTGTCCCTGGGTTCCCCAGGTACCTGCTGCTGGATTCTAGGGAGCCCCACACCTTTCTGCCCCACCTGTCTCCTTAGGTCCCCCAAATGCTGCCGGCCTCATCGACTGTTACAGTCCTTACCAGGGAGTGATGCAGGGTCCTGTCTGCAGCTGGGTGTCCAATGAGGGCCTCGGCTTGCTCTGTCTGCAGGTTGACACAATGACTGTCCTTTGCCAGGCTGGCCTGCTTTATGCCTCCGTGGAGAGAGGGACATCGCCTTCAGGGACCCCGCCCATCCCCGTGACCCCGCCCTGCCCCCTCACTTCCGGGAGAACAGCATCAACCTGTTCCTGGATGCTGCGGGCACCCTGGCTCTTTCAGGCTGAGGGGTGGGTGCGGAGCTGTTCCGCAGGTGGCAGCGTGGGTGGGGCAGCCAGGGCCGCAGAGAGATGGGGCTGAAGGGCGGCTTGTGGATACTTTAGGTGACACAGAGAGAGGTATTTCGAGCTGACATGCGTATGCACAGGTGCTTGCGTGTGCTCACATCCTCATGATCTACCAGGAAACATCTGGGATTCATGGTAAACCTGCGGACGTGATAAGGGGCTAAGACATCCTTTACTTGGTTTGTTAAGGTTTTGTGCTTTTTTTGTGACAGGGTCTCATCATGCAGTTCAGGCTGCCTTGGACTCATTTGTAGCCCAGGCTGGCCTTGAACTCACAGCAATCCTCCTGCCTCAGCCTCCCAAGTGCTGGAATGATGGTGTGTGCCACTATGCCTTGGCCTGTTACTGGTTTTTTGAGACAGGGCCTTGCTATATAGTTTAGACTAGGTTTGAACTCCAGGTGATCCTCCTGCCTCAGCCTCCCAAGTGCTGACGTTTAAGGTGTGGGCTACCACACCCAGCCTTTTCTGCTGTTTAGTGTCCTGCATCTCTGCCTTTCCTGGGATACTGGATAGACCCACGCCCAGACACAGAAGCAGAGGGCCAGTGTGGCAGGTTTGGGAGGGCTCAAGATCCAAGTCATGGTCTCACTACAGGTCCCACAAGTCCCATGCATGCTTAACTTTAGTCTCTGCCTAGAAAGAATCTAAAAGGGGAGCTCGCCAGGTACACACCTGTGATCCCAGCACTTGGGAGGCTGAGGCAGGAGGATTGAGATGAGTTTGAGACCAGCTTTGGCTCCATACTGAGACCCTGTCTCAAAAAAGTTAAGCTAACTAACTAACTAACTAACTAAATTTTAAAAAGGCAGAGGGGATTGTACACATGGGCAGGTCCTACATGACAAATTAAGGACTTGCAAGCAAGGCCTGGTAGGGTGGGGCTACCACATGGAACTGGACACGGCAGAGGAAGGAACGCACACTGCAGCGGGGACAGGAGAGAATTCAGTCTCACTGCAGGTCTGGGGGCAGGAGGGGAACGGGGAGATGAGACGGTGCCCTACTCAGCCAAAGGGCCTCGGATCTCTCTTCTGTCCTCGGTCACATCCCCCATGTAGCTCTTCCTTATTTTTTAAAATGAAAGGCAACTCTTTATCTCTGCTCTTTGGTTTCTGTCCGTTATCTCTTTGCTTGGGTTCTTTCCCATCTACTGCATACCCTACTTTTGGGGTAGTGGGGATTGAATCTGAGCAAGTGCTCTCTCATTAGGTCGCATTGCCAGCCCTTTATGAAAGAAACTTTTTCTTTTTCTCAGGCTGGCCTTGAATTTATGGTCCTCCTGCCTCAGCCTCCTCAGCACTGGAATCACAGGTGTGCGCCATTAAGGCCGGCCAGGACACGAACCCGGAATCCTACTCTTCTGTTTTTCTCTCCTTGCTTCATCCACTTTGACCTGTGCACCTGTCCGCATCCTTGTGCCCATGCCAACTTGCCTCCACCCTGTGTATGGGGCCCCCAAACTGCCCGACGGTGCTGTAAGCATGGGGCTCAGAGGGTTCAGGGTCCCAGAGCGCCGGTTTGTGTAACAGGGCAGTTTGAGACTGGATTTAAATTGCACGGGAGATATTTACGTTTGGCTGATCGGCTAGAACTCTAGTCAATGAACCCTGAGACAGCAGGTGGGCGGGTAGCGGCTGGGGATGCGCCGGTAGACTTTGCTCTCTATCGCCCTCTGGCAGCCAGTCAAGGTAAGCGACAGGAGATCCCAAGATGGGCCTCCACACCTGTATTTTGTGCAGGTTGCTAGGAGACACGGCTCAAGAGGAGAACTGAATTAGGGGAAGAAGCCCCAGCCACCTGCTCTTTGGGAACATTAATGTCCCTCTGACCCACACACTGCTCTGCAGACAGACATGGACACTGGAACACAGCATTAGTTTCTTCCTCCTCTTCTTCCTCCTCCTCCTCCTCCTCCTCATTATTGTCACTGTCATCATCATTTTTTGGGAATCGAACTCAGGGCCTCATGCTTGCCGGCAGGAGCTGCGCCGCTGAGCTACAGTCCCGGCCCCTGATCATCATCCCCAATGAGAGCAGGCATCACTTTATAGTCCAGGCTGGCCATGAACTCACCAAGTAGCCCAAACTGACTTTGAACTGGCAGCTATCCTCCTGCCTCAGTCTTCTCAGCGCTGGGACTACAGGTGTGTGCCACCAGGCCTGGCTCTTTCTTTCTTGTGTTACTGAGGAGTGAAGCCAGTATCTTTGCATTGAGCGGCACCCACAGTCCTTTTCTGATCCTCCTGTCTCAGCCTCCCAGAGTGCTGGAATTATGCCTGGCTCACTCTTTTTCCTTCCTTCCTTCCTTCTTTCCTTCCTGCCTTCCTTTCCAGTGCTGAGGATCAAACCCAGGCCCTCACATGGGCTGAGCAGGTACCCTACCATGGAGCTACATCGCTAGCCCTCCATACTCTCTTGTTCTTTTTTAATCCCTTAAAAATATTGTTTCCTTCCAAATTCCTTCACCTTCTTTGGAGCCCAAGCTGTTCCTGAGCTTCTGGCTGAGCAGACACTGAGGTTCAGCTCCAAGTGCCCCAAACTCAGCCTCAGACCTTGAGTACCATAGTCCCTCATGCCATCCCCTACCCCTCAGGCCAGACTAGGCAGGAAGGCCAGTGCCAGCAGGAACACAGAGACGCCCCTCAGTCAGCCAAACTTCCCACACCCGGCTCTTCCCTACCCCTGCTGATGTGGCAGGGGCAGTGGCAATGGAAGTGTCCTCATTGTGACCAATGGGACTCAGCTCCCAGATCCTCACTACAGAGCCTACATCCCAGCTGCAGCGGTTGAAGCTAAGCAAAGCTCGAAGCCAAAGCTCCTTCCTATTTTTACCTGCTCTCCCAGACCTGCTTTCCCAAGCCATGGCTGGGCCAGGCCTGGGGACACTTGGTGGACAAACTGTCAGGAGAGTCAGTGATTCTTGCTCGAGACCCCAAGATGTGGAGAGGTCAGAGTACACAGAGCCATGAGAAGGCTTTTGGTTCCAGGGTGCAGCAGGATGTATCAGGGCCACAAAGTCCCATCAGGGTGTGGGTCACCAACTCCTGGCTCCAAAAACCACTGAGTGGTTTAGACAGAAGGCAGAAGAGCCTGTCCACCTGGGGAGAAATTCTGGTCCAGCGGCCTCTGTCTGCAGAGTAGGGAAAAATGATCACAGGATGCTTTGCATTTGGGGAACTGCCAACCTGTGCAATAAAATTTTAAATTTTAACTGGGCATGATAGGGCATATCTGTAATCTCAGCTCCTGGAAAGGCTGAGGCAGAAGGATCTCAAGTTTGGCAATTTAGTAAGACCTTATATTTCTCAGAATATAAGAAAAAGTGGGCCAGGAGTACAGCTCCATGGCAGAGTGCTTGCCTAGCATGCATTGGGCACTGGGTTCAATCTTCAAAATCACCTTGTGTCCATCTGTGACACCCTATTAATAGCCTATTGATGTCAGAGTGGAGCAGGAATGGCCAAAGATCAAGAATCTGGAAGAGTAAGTTCTGTGGGTCTGTGTTAGGAGTCTGCAGAGTGGCCCTGAAGTCCCTCAAGATTCTGGGGGTTCATGAGTACATGTGAGAAAGAGGGCTGAATGAGTTCAAATGCAATTTTGCACCAGGTGTGATAGTACATGCCTGTAATCCCGGCACTCAGGAGGCTGAGGCAGGAGGATCTTTGCAAATTTGAGATCAGCCTGGGCTACAAAGTGAGCCCAAGACCAGCCTGAACCACATAGTGAGACCCTCTCAAAAAGACAAAAGAAAAAAAAAGTAATAAAATGATTGCATACATGAAAATTGCTAGAAGAATTTTTTTTTTTTTTAAATGCAATTTTGTCTGAATTGCTAGCACCCAGGTCCGTCCTGTGGCCCCGGAAACCACACCAGTCCTGTCTCTGGGCCCTTGGTCTACAGCTGTTTTTGGCTCAGCTCTGCAGAGATGAAGAGAGACCTGAGGGCCAGGGGCTGCTGTCTCCCTCCAGGGGCCGCGATTTTAGGGTGACTCTGTTTCCTCTGTTGGCATCTTGAATGATAATGCTTAATATTTTTCGACAACGAGCTCCGCTTTTCATTTTGCACCGGGATCCATAAATTATGCGGTGGGTTCTGGTTGGTACCACTGGGTCTAACTCGCTGGGCCAGGCCGATCCGACCCGACTAGGCGGAGGGTGTCCCAGTCAGCCCGGTGCAGGCGGCTAGAAGTCGCACCAGCAGCAGAATCAGCGGCTGGGTAAGATCCAGGGCCCCGTGACCAGGCAGAAAGGGGGCGCGATGAGCTATCTAGGTACAGTGCAGATAGGGGCAGACGCGTCCTCGGGAAAGAGCGGCCATCTCCTCAGGGTAGTGGCCTGGTTTCGTCTCTAGGCTAAAGCCTGGAGGATGTACAGGACTCGAGGGATGAGAGCGAGGCCGAGAGAGCCCCACACGGCCCACTTTCAGCGTCAGCGGCCTTATTCCCGCCCCAGACGACTCCGCCCATTTGCATTAATCCCCGCCCACATGGCGCTGACGTCACCACGGGAATTACAACCCCCGTCTCCGTTTCAAGTTCTACCTCTCGCCTCCTTAGTCACCAAGACTCCACCCTTGGTAGTTTTGCCCCGCCCCATCCATTTTAAGTCCCGCCTCACGCTCCCGTGGTCCTGCCAGTCATCACCCAGCCCTGCTGCGTTGTTGTCCACACCTCGAGGGTCGTCCGAAGCCCCGCCCTTCCGCCCTTCTCCCCGCCCGCCCCGCCCCCTTCTCCCCGCCCCGCTGCCCGCCTATTCGCTCCGCCCCTCCGCCCGCCCTCTAGCCCCGCCCCCGCCCGCCCTCACACGCGAGGCGCCCCGCGGCCGCCGCGTCCTCTCCGCGTCTGCGGCGGCTTCGCTCCGGGCCCCACGCCGTGGCGCCGCAGTTCTTCCGCCGCCTCAGTCTGCAGGGCCGGAACCTGCTTCCGGGGTGCCCTCGCAGGCCCGTGGTGACCAGGACTCTGCCCACCCCCGCCCGGTTATAACTCCATGCGGAGGGTCCCACTGTGGTGTCCCGAGTCGCCCTCCGGAGGCAGCACGGGCCCGGGCAGGTGGGGGCGGGTGTGGGGTCCTTACGAGGCCCTCGGGGCACCTGTCCCAGCTCGGCGGGCCGGGCAGCCGCGCGCACTCAGCCTCCCCCACCCCCGGGCCCCACCCGCCGTCACCCCACGGCCTTGCCAAGGGGCGCTGACTGGCCGGCTCCTTTCCCGTGGACGAAGGGCCTTGCGTTCCTCTCATTTTCGGAGGGCTTCCCCCTCTTCCAGCCCGCAGGGAAGTGGGGCTGCTCTTCCCCTGCCCAGGGCACATTTTCAGCTTCCTGTCCCAGTGGGAGGGGCGCCTGGAGGGTCACAGATGAGGTCCTGGCTAGCACACCGATGCCTCTAAATCATTCCAGGCCTTGCCGGGTAGTGTGGCCTCCAGCACGGGAGGACTGGATGCAGGGGACCCCCACCCCGCAGCCACATGGAAGGTGCTGAGTGTGGGGCTGGGAGGGTCCCAGCCGGGGAGGGGGCCACCCGCAGGTTGTGGTGATGTTGGGGGGCCCAAACAGGGAGGGAAGACCTCAAGCTTTCTCATTTGAGCGAGGGTTGGAAGGCCTGGGACCCCGTTCTCACCAGGGACCGCTGCTAAGCGGGACAGGCCTGAGAGTCCCCAGAGGCAGGATGATGGTGGTGTCCGCTGGCCAGGGGGAGGGGAAGGACAGGAAAGGGGAGCCCTGCCCCCAACCCCAAAGCGTCCACCCAAGGATGGGCTTGACATGGTGTCCCCCTGAGGGACTTCTCTTCCTCCATGCCAAGTTAAAGGCAGCGGCATGTAGTGTCCAGGGGGCTATTCAGCGGCCTTGACAGGACCAGTGGCACCTCGGAATCAGGGCCTGCGAGTCCTGGATCCTGGCAGCAAGGAGGGGGAAGAAGGGCAGCCAGGTACCCCAGGAGAGTCCCAGCAGCCTGGGGCCTGGACTGGCCTTCTGGTCTCCTGTGACGGCCTGAGCTGACGCTGGAATCCAGTTTCTGGCATCTTCCTCCTACCCAGTTTTGACTCCGGGTCCCCACTGGGTGGGCCAAGGAGGTGGTGAGTCCCTGAGGCATTGACCCTGTTTCCCCTGCCCCCACCTCTGTCCCCCGTCACTCGTCACTCTCACTTGTCACTCGTCACTGCCCACAGGAACTGGTGGAACATCTGTCCTTGGCTCCAGGCCTCCAGAGCTGGGCTCCAAGCAAAGCCATCTTCCCTGCTCCCATCTGCCCTGAGAATCCAGTTGGTGTCGGGTCAGGTGAGCGGCTGGCTGCAGACCTCTCTGCCACTCCTGAGGCGATCACCCCTTTACCCCATGCTGGGTGCAGCCCTGGTTCAATGGTTCATATCTTGGGTTCCATTGTGAGCTCCTGTGGGCTCCTCCAAAACACTACCAGCCCCCTCTGGGTCCTAGGCCTGCCCTTCACCCTGTTCCGCACTGGGTCCGCTTCAGGCTCCTGCTCCAGCCTTCCAGCTCCATCATCTATAATTCAGGGGCCCCGGCTTCCCCAGCAGTTAGGGTCTGGTGCAGGGGCGGGGAGAGAGGAGGCTGGGTGCATGCTGGGGAGCACTGCACCCCTGCTGCTCACTCCCACTGCCAGGCCACATGTGTGTCCAAGCGAAGGAAGATAAGAGATCAGAGTGGGGATAAAAGGGACTTTATTGAGGTGCCCGGTGGTGCTCCAGGGTCCCAGCTCTTCTGTCCCCATCCTCGGCTCTGTCTTAGAGGAGGCCACTGAGCTGGGGAAACCCCTTGTGGTACACAGGGAATGGAGAAGGATGGGGAGGGGGTCAAGGAAGTGGGGGAGCCTGAACTAGGGCTCCCAGCAGCCGGCACAGGAGAGGCCGAGAGCAGGGGGACCCGCAGCGTGCTTCTCTATCTAGCTGCACCTCAGCTTTCTGACCTCACCTCCATACCTCCAGCTTGATCCTGGGCCCCTCCCTTCTGCCCTAGCTGCTCCCCCCCACTTTGGGTTCTCTGAGTCCAGCACAATCCAGGCACAGAGGAGACCCCCCAAATCCAGATGCCAAAGATTGGGAGAGAGGGAGAGATCCGGTTTTTAGGGTGGCCAGAGGAGGAGGCAAAGGTGAGGCCAGGGCGCAGGGCTGGGGCGCTGGGCTCCCCGGCTGTCACAGCACCGTGCTGAGGGTGGGCGAGTCCTCCAAGCGCATGGGCAGCAGCACAGGTGCCCGTTTGAGTGGGCGCCGGCTCTCGTCGCGGTTCTGCCACACGTAGTGGGCCAGGTAGGCCACCACCAGCACCAGCCAGCCCCCCATGGTGACCAGCAGGGCCACGTCAGTGCTGCGCTGGGCCCCGCCGTGTCCCGCGCCACACAGCTCTTCCTCCCTGGCCAGCAGCAGGAACTCCTGCCCCACGAGGTCTGGTCGGGCTCCAGAGCCACACACGATGCCTGTCCCTGTGCCTGGTGCCAGCCTCACCTGCCTGAGTACTTCCTGGAGGGCACAGTCGCAGTGCCACGGGTTGGCGGACAGGTTCACCTGGATCTGCAGCCCCACGAAGGCCTCCGCAGGCACAGAGGCCAGCCGGTTGGCAGAGAGGTCAAGGTAGCGCAGCGCGCCCGCCAGGCCCTGGAAGGCAGCCCCCGAGAGGTGGACGAGGACATTGTGCGACAGGTCCAGCTCCTCCAGGGTGGACAGGTGCCGGAAGGCACCGGCGGGCACTGATGCCAGCTGGTTGGCATCCAGGTAGAGTTTGCGGGTGTCGTTGGGGATGCCCAGAGGCACAGCGCTCAGGCCCGCCTGGCTGCAGCGGAAGGTCCGCTCACCGGCTTCCTCGGCCACGTAGCAGCCTCGGGGAGGCGCCTGGATGCTGGGCACGGCGCCCCTTGTGCCCATGACCAGCAGGAGGGGCAGGAGGCCAGCGGCTGGGAGGAGCATGGCTGCAGACAGGCATAGTCCTGGGGGGCATGGGATGTCGGGGAGGAGACAATGGCATGAGAAGGGGCAGTGTCCATCCCTGCTGCCCGTGCTGCCCTGCTGCCTGGGTCCCTCTGTGGAGTGCCTATGGGCACTTCCTCCTGAGGCTCTCTCTTGCCCCAGGGCTCTCTGGGTAGAGTCTCCAGGGCTCAGGGAATCCTGGAAGGCTGAGCCAGAAGGTCTCTTGGTCCAACTGGACTGGGTCTGCAGGCACCCAAGCTTCCACCTCTGCCTGTGGACTGATTTCCTGGGAAAATACTGTCCTGCCTACCTGCCTGGGCGGCTCCCAGCTGGGCTGGGTGGGCACCAGAGGGTCTGGTTGGCACCAGTGTGAAGGAGATAAGAGAAGTGCAGACAGGTCAGCGCTAGGATTCAGAGCATCCAGCCGGGCTGGGTGCTGGGGAAGGCGTCCTTCCAGCCCCACCTCCTGGGCCCATCAAACCTCTTTGCTGCCTGCCACGCTCAACCTGGAGCCCTCCCTTGTGCTCCCGGCCCCCCACGCCACTCACCCCTTATGGTGGCAGTCTGCTGGCTGCTGCCCTCTGCTCTGTGGCTCAGCTCTGGAGACCCGATCCCCCCACCCCAGCCCTGTCTGCTGGTAGCGGTTGGCAGCTGGGGCCCAGGGCCCAAGGGTATTGGGTTTCCTGGTATGTGACTCTGGGCCCCGGTGTCGGATACCTGAGTCACGGCCTGGCCCTGGCCGGGTGACGCGAGCAGACCCTGGGCTTGGTAAGCTCTAGGCTGGGAGCCAAGGCCTGGGTTCTACCCCTGCCTTGGGCTCCCCCCCTTTAAAACCCTGCCCTTGCCATCTTCCACCATCCGATGCTGCGTCCCACACCTCCCTGCTTCTCGAGCCTGCTGGGCTGCAGATCGCCGCGTGGCAGGCGGGAGGTAGGGGGCACCCTGGGATGGGGGGTCCCCAACCATTGCCTCCAGCATCCTGCTTCCCGCCCGGGAGCCCCTGCCCGGGAAATCCCCACTGCCGATTCGTTAGCCCGCCAGGGGGCGCTGTGGTTCAACGTTCGTTTGTTGGTGTGATGGGTCGCGCGCGCTCCTAGGAGCCCAGTTCAGCTGCGCGGTTTTCCTACTGATTTTACCTTTTTTTTTTTTTGCTTTTTGAGACAGGGTCTCGCTCTGCAGTTCAGAGCTCACTTTGTAGTTCAGGCTGGTCTCGAACTTGCAGTGATCCTCCTGCCTCAGCTCCCGAGTGCTGGCTGGGATTACAGGCGCGAGCCACCACGTCTGGTTATCGTTTTGCGTTCTTTATGTGGGAGCCTTGGGCACACGGATTGGCACTTTGAATGCTTCCTCCTTCCTTACAACCAGAGAAGAACCAGAGAGGGCTCCACATTGCCACTCGGCTGCCCTCCTGCTCACCCGGTTTGGACCCCAAGCCAGAAGACGTGTTTTGTGGGGGCTTCGGCCACTCACCTCCCCCTCCCACCCCTCAAGGCCTCTGGCGGTTATTATTATTAGTGACGTTGGGGTCGAACCCGGGGTCTCGTGCCATGCACTGTATCACTGAACTACGTCTCTGGTGGTTTAAAATTTTTTGTAAAATTTTGAGTCAAGAAGTTGGGTATGGGCACCAGGGATTTAGCTCAGTGGCATAAATGCCTGCTGGGCAAGCATGAGGTTGTGAGTTTGAACTCTGACACCAAAACAAAAAAAAAAAAAAAAAAGAAGAAATGAAAAAGAAGTTGGGTATGACAGCACCTCCTTGTAATCCCAGCCCTCAGGAGGCTGAAGCGGGAGGATTGCTGAGAGTCTGAGGTTGGCCTGGGCTACATTGGGGATTCAAAGCCAGTCTGGACTAAATAGGGAGACGCTGTCTCAAAAAAATAAAACATAAAGTAACATTTTGGAGCCTTGTTTGTTTGTTTGTTTGTTTTGGTGCCAGGAATCACGCTCAGGACTTTGCACTTAGCAGGCTGGTGCTTGTGCCACTGAGCTACATGCCCAGCCCCTCATAAGATAACATTTTGAGACAGGGTCTTGCAAAGTTGTTCAGGCAGGCCTTGACTTTTTGATCCTCCCGCCTCAGTCTCCTGAGTCTCTGGGATTATGGGTGCATATCTTGGCACTGGGCCTTGCGTCTGCCATTGCAGGTAGTAGCACTGCTTCAGGCCCGAGGGGACCCGCCATGCCTGCTGGGAGATTCCACGCAAACGCTGGCTCTTTCAGTCCTTGCGTCTTCCAGTTCACGCTGTGGCCTTGGTGACATCAGTGCCCAGCGAAGGTGTGCAGTCCCCTCTTCCCTTCCCACTGCAGGGCCAGGGAGTTCTGGAAGAAGGGGCACTGTGAGACGAGGCACCAGCTGGGCCATCCACATCCACGTGCACCTCCGAGGCCCTTGTCCACCCTGCCCAAAGAAGGGTTCACTCTTCCAACCGTCTTAGGTTGCAGAGAGGTAAACTGAGGTCCAGAACATGACCAGAGTTTCACAGTGAGTCTGTGACCCGACACAGGTCATAGCTGTTTTCAGTTTCCTTCTGCAACCTCCCCTCATGCCCGTAACTGCCTTCCTGTCTGCCCCAAACTCGCCAGCACCTGTGACCCTGCGTCACCCGTGGTACTGCATGAACCTCTGACTTACCCACTGGGGTCAAGAGCATGGGAGCGGGGGTGCCCTGAAGACAACAGAGAGGAGGTCGGGTCTATGCAGACTTGCCAAGGAGGAAAATGGCGCTAGACCTTGGAGGAGGTTGTGGGTAATCAGAACCACAGCCCTCGCTGTACAGTACAGCACGATGGGGAGGGGCCCCACGTGACTACACAGGTCAAACAGCTGTGAAGTTAGCCCTGAGGGTTACCTTCACTTGTGGTTGCATTTTTGAGACCCTGTCTCTTTTTTGCAATCCAGGCTGGCCTTGAACCTACTGAGTCTGGCCTACCCAGTCTGGCCTTGATCCCATGATCCTCCTGTCTCGGCCTCCCGAGCCCTGGGATTACAGGCTCAGGCCATTCAAGGTGCTGTGTCTCAAACTCAGTGGCATGTTGGAGTCACTTGGGGCTCTTTAAAAAGTGCTGTGAAGAAGAACAACCACAGAAAAGTATCATGAAGCCAGGCATGGTAGCACACACCTGTAATCCCAGCATTCAGGAGGCTGAGGCAGGAGGATCACCATGATGAGTTCAAGGCCAGCCTGGGCCACTTAAGATCTTGTCTCAAAAAAAAATTACTTTTCAAACGTCTTCCAAAGCCTTATGGGCATCTGGGTCAATATTGCATTTCTGGCAGCTGGAGCTGGTCAGTTCAGTCACCGTCTCTGAGTAGGTGGCGCTGGGCGGGTGTGTCTCCCGGACATTCTTTGATTTGCCATAGAAGAGAGGGGGGCTGGGCCTGCCTTCTGCTTTGAGCATGGCAGGGGTCAGTTCCAGCTGTCTGGTGACCACAGGGCCAACAAGGCAGAAAAGCAATCCCTACTTCTGCCTGGTGAGGTTACAGGAGGCTTTGGAAACCCCCAGGACTCCCGTGATATCCAAGACCCGGTGTACACCAGGTGCCTTTTAAGTGATTCTAATGGTAACATAGGGGAAGAATGGCTGCTTTGCTCTGGTTTTCTGTTGCTGTCTGTCCGAACATTCTTCACCATGCCTGGCTTCCCTGGGGTCTCCGGGAGGCTTCCCCGGGGTGAACTTTGAGCTGGCCTTTAAGCATGGTTCATCAGGCAGGGAGCAGAGCAAGGGGCATGAGAGGCTTGGCTTCTAGACGGAGGAAGGGCTAGAGGGTCTGGTGGCAAAGGCTGCAGTTAAAGAGTGGAAAGAGACCAGATCCTTGTAGCATACAGACCAAGTAAAAAGTGGGATTTGAAATCAGGCCTGGTGGTGCACTCCTGTAATCCCAGCACTTGGGAGGCTGAGGCAGGAGGTTTGCTACAAATTCAAGATCAACCTGGGCTACAAAGTGAACTTGAGGCCAGCCTGAACTGCGTCATGAGTCCCTGTCTCAAAAAGACAAAACACAACAAAACAATAACAACAACAAAACCCAAAAGCCAAACAAACCAAAAAAAGAGCCGGGCATGGTGGCACATTCCTGTAATCCCAGCACTGGAGAGGCCAAGGCAGGAGGATCGCTGTGATTTTCATGGGCTACATAGCAAGACCCTGTCTCAAAAAATAAAACAGGGCCAGGGATTTAGCTCAGTGGCTCAAGTGCTTGCCTAGTAAGTGTGAATTGTGAGTTTGATCCCTGGTACCAGAAAACAACCCCCCCCCCCGCAAATGGCCCCAAACTATAGGGGAGGACACTGGATAGCTAGAGGGTTAAACTGGGTTCTGCCTGGGTAAAGAGAAGGTAACAGTAGAGCTGGGCTTTGAGGGATGCATAGGAGCCTACTCATAGAGAAGGGTGGAGAAAGAAGCATTCCTGACTGAGCCAAAATCATGGAAGGCAGGGTATGTTCTGGGAGCGGTGAGGGCTTAGTGCAGCTGCAGTCTGGTCCCACACACCAGTTGTTGGACAGGCAGCCTACAGCCTGGCTGGGGGAGATGATCTGTGGGGTCTGCTGCACACGCAGCCCTTTGCCCTGTTTCCGCGATGCACAAACCCTGCAGTACGACTTGGGGACAGTTCCTGCAGGAGACCCTGGCTTAAGGGAGGCAGGGGTCAGGGTCAGCGGATGTGGGATTTCTGGGTAGGCAGGTCTCCTGGGGGGTTTTGTCTTAAAGCTACGGAGTTTGTATCCATTGCGCCTTTGCTCCGTGCGATTCCCTGTTACTCCTGTTACTCCTTAGCTCCTGTGTCTGTGAGACAGGGTCTCAGACTGTGGTGCAGGTTGGCCTTGACCTCCGTGGGAGCGCAGCCTCCCAGCGCTGGGCTCACGGCTGTGTGTACCGCGTCCTCCGCCGCCGGCTGGCCGCGCCGCGGGCCGCGCACTGCAGCGTTCCTGCAGAGCCTCCCTGCCCTCGGTTCTCACAGCAGGGAGGCGCTGGCTCCCAGGCCTTGGCAGGGTGCCCAGGGCCCTGGCAGCTCGGCCCTTTCCCACCGCTGCCTAAAATAGCCGGCCGGACGAGGGAGGCGCCGGCACGCCCGCCGGAGAGCCCTGGGTCCCTCCGGCGGCTCCCGCGGGGCTCCTGCGCTCACCTCCACCCCCAACAAACACACAAACACAGCTGTCAAGGGGGTGGCTAACTTTTTCCTTCCTTGTACTTGCTCTGGGCCCTCATAGTACCTCCCAGCAGGAAGCAGGGGATGGAGGTAGCTTCCTACCCCAAGCCTTAGGGCAAGGGGCTGGCTGGCTTTCTCTCTCCTCTTCTCTTCTCTTCTCTTCTCTTCTCTTCTCTTCTCTTCTCTTCTCTTCTCTTCTCTTCTCTTCTCTTCTCTTCTCTTCTCTTCTTTCTTTCATTTTTGAGACAGTGGCTTATTATGCTGGCCTTGAAAACACTGTGTAGCCCAGGCTGGCCTAGAACTGGCAGTGATCCTCCTGCCTCAGCCTCCCAAGGCTGACAGGGCAGAATTTGTTGACACTCATTCTTTTTGGCTACTTTGAGGAATGCATTTCTGGTTGATCCATTCTGCCCGCCGCTACCATCTCTGCCCGGGGGTGTCTGTCACTAGCAGAGCCCCCCACCCCCACCCCATAAAGCTTCCCCAAGTTTAGGGACCATGACCCCAAGCAGCTCCCAGAGGGCAAGGAGAGCCTATGACTGCAGCTGACTCTGTTTAAAAACACGTTTCATAAAAGATGTAAAAGTCGTATCGCGGGACACAAAGTTCGAAACGAGAGAGTGTAAAAGATCCCCACCACCCCTGCCTCCTAATGCGGGCTGAGCCTTGTCTTTTGTGCAATTTCCTAGCTGAGGAGAGGCTGTGTTATCAGGTGGGAGATGAATTAATAGAGGCAACACTTCTCTGTGTGCCAGGAACTGTTCTAGCCTTTCACAATTGTTAACCCATGTAATCGTCACACCATGGGGTGGGCTTATCAGGATTCTGCTATCTGTGCTTAGAAATGAGGTCCTAGGGGGCACAGAGAGGTTTGGCAACTGGCCTGAGGTCACACAGCTGATAACTCAAGGGGCTGAGAGTTGAACCTGGTTCCCTGGATCTTACCAATGGCCCTTTAGTTTTTCTTATAATTATTAACACAAATGAAGTTTTTAGAAAAAAAAAAAACCTATTCATTTATTTATTTATTTTTGCAGCACTTTGGATCCAGCGAGTGCTGAACTATGTCCCTGAAACGTTTAAATTTCTTTCTTTTTAAAAAACCTTTTATATAAGATCTCGCTAAATGGTCCAGCTAAACGGTGCTGAATTTGCAATCCTGCCGCTTTAGCCTCCCTTTCAGGTAGCTAGCATTACAGGCATGCCCTACCTCACTTGATTTAGAAAATCTTTTATAGTGGACAATTTCAGACCATTAAAAAAGGTAGAGGGCCAGGGATTTAGCTCAGCGGCGTAAGCGCCTGCCTGGCAAGCCGGAAATTTTGAGTTAAATCACCAGTACAAAAAAAAAAAAGAGGCACAGAAAAGGCAGACAGAACCTCACATCCCTATCACCCGGCTGTAGTAATTACCCTCTTACAGCCTGTTTTGTTTATTTCCCCTCCCCGGTGCAGATTACTTTGGAGCAAAGCCAATCATTGCATCATTCTGTCCACAAATAGTTTAGTATATGCATCTCTGAAAGGTCAGATGGCGTTTCCTTTTAAAAAACAACCTAGGAAGCTAGACATGGTGGCACATGCTTGTCATCCCAGCATCTCGGGAGGCTGAGGCAGGAGGATTGCTGTGAGTTTGAAGCCAGCCGGGCTACACAGTGAGCTCAAGGCCAGCCTGAACTGCACAGAGACCCTCTCTCACAAAGACAAAGAAAAAACCAAAATACCCTAGGACAATAATGCATCATGACCTAAAATGTATACTTAATTTTTTTTGTTGTTGTGGTACTGTGGATTGAATTCAGGGTCTTAAGTCTTTCTTTCTTTCTTTCTTTCTTTCTTTCTTTCTTTCTTTCTTTCTTTCTTCCTCTCATTTTCTGAGACAGGATCTCACTAAATAGTTGAATTTCCCAGGGGTTGGGTAGCAACTTTCAATCCTCCGGCCTCAGCTTCCCAGAGTGCCAAGGTAACAGGTGTGCATTTCTATGGCCAGCTCATGTGTACTTTCTTACTACTATTAAATATCAAGTCGGTATTCAAATTTTCCTGATAATTTATTTTATTTTTTCATTTTGATTTTTGAAAACAGGATCTCACTGTGTAGTCCTGGCTGACCTTGAACTCATGGCTGTCCTCCTGCCTCAGCCTCCCAAGTGCTGGGACTACAGGTGGGGACCACTACACCTGGCTCCTGGTAATTTAATACATTAATAAATTCTTTTTTAAAAAAATTGGTTTGCCTGAATCAGGATCCAAGTAAGAGTGCTATCATTTTTGACTGACATATGGCTTAATTTATTTTAATCTGTAAGTTTTTTCCCTCTCTTTTTCCCCCTTCAGTTCTATTTAAGAGAGTTGAAAAGCTGAATGTGGTGGCCTATAATCCCAGCACTTAGGAGGCTGAGGCAGGAGGAACACCACAAGTTTGAGGCCAGCCTGGGCTACAAAATAAGCTCAAGGCCAGCCTGAACTACAAAGTGAAGCCCTGTCTCAAAAAAAAAAAAAAAAAAGCTACCAGATGTGTCACTGTGGCCCCGAGGCATGAAGACTTTTTCAGCTTCTTGGCACACTATCTCCATTGTCTGTCCTGGGGGTGCCATTCATCCTGAAGCGGGCTCAGGGTTGGCCACAGCAGAAGGACTCTGGGAGCCACGGTAATTATGTGAGTCAGGAGTTGGAGAAAGACAGATGATGACAGGGACTGCAGCTAAATAAAGCAGAAAGTGACCTACAGTGGGCCACAGCCCCAGAGCGAGCTGGAAGGTTATGTATTCCTACTGCGGGGGGGGGGGCTTGAAAACAGGAGGTATTAACAGGATGCACATTTGGGGCGACCTTCCCATGGCCTCTGCATTCGTCAGAGCCTCATCAGTGATGGGGACTCTGTCTGGTCACTGAACTTCACAGAGATGTGAGGAGACCGGCCAACACCCGGCTCTGGCCAACTTGATGGAGGGTGGAAGAAATCTAGAGAAAAGTCAAAGGCACGGAGCAGACTCGCTTTGGAAACACTGGAGGTACTGTCCTTGCCTTCGTGCCGGGCAGGATTCTGCCACAGTGTTCAGATTCCCAGCTGCTTGGTGCCCGCTTGATGCCTGCCTGGTCCATGCCAGCTCTGTGACAGCTGGTTCCCGGTAGCCCCCTGAGAAGCAGAGGGTGGGCAGTGCCAGGGCAGCCTTCTTTCTGTGCCCACACATTCACTTCAGGGTGCGTTTACAACCAAGCAAGCTGGCATGCCATGGCATCACTGGATCCTGCTATTCCAGCCTTGCCACACAGGGGGAGTGGAAACCACCCCGACAAGGCCTTCTTGTTGACAGGGAGAGTGGGAGTGACCCAGGAGACATAAGGACCCATTTAGCTCGCCTTCCTACAATGCAGTATAATAGGTATTTCACACACATGCTTTGGAATTCACACAACAACCTTGGAGGTAGGGTTTCACAGGTGTGGAATTGGAGATTAATCAGATTAATCGGAGATTAAAACGAGTATTCAGCTCAAGGTTAGATTTGCCAATAAAGCCACATCTACAATGTGTCTTCTTGGCTGTAAAATCTGTGCCCTCGCTTTTTTTTTTTTTTTTGTCTTTTTAAGATGGGGTCTCACTATGCAGTTCACACTGGCCTCGAGCTCACTTTGTAGCTCAGGCTGGCCTTGAACTTGCAGCGATTTTCCTGTCTCAGCCTCCGCAGTGCTGGGATTACAAATGTGTGACACCACACCCAGCCCTCCTGCTCTTGCTTTTGGAGTGCGCAGATATGAAAACTGCCGACACTCTCCCACCCAAAGACATACACAGGGACAGGAGGCAGACACTCAGACTTCTATTCATCAAGGGCGCTTTCTCTGACCCCTGCCCTATTCTGATGTCTGATGCGGGGAGACCCAAGTTGTGGCCGAGCCCAGTCAGCCTGTGTGAGGTGCGGATGAGAAGAAGGCCAGGTCTGGACCCCGTTCTCTGCCCTGCAGACTCTCATCCCAGCAAACATCTGAAAATCCAATCCCAGGAGGGCCCAGCAGGGCAAAGAGTAGGGTGAGCCAGTTTGTGGAGTTGCCAACCTCAGACCAGGGTTTAGGAAGCAGGGTGCAGTGGGGAAAACCTTGGCCTTGGGGCCAGAACATTCCAGGAGCGTTCTGCTGAAAGTTACTTAAAACTTTCCTCCTCCGCAAAACTCCGGCAAGAGGGGTAAACCATACTTCAAGGCGCAGGCGCAAAAGCTGGAATTGTTACACGCCAAGGTAACAGCGCCTGCTCTCAGTATCGCGTCACCGGAAAATCTCCGGCTGGCGCCAGTGAAGCCTATAGCCAAAGTCTAGGTCAAATCTGGGGAGTTTCCCTAGAGGAGCTGTTCACAGAGGAAGCAGAGAACTACGACTCCCAGGAGGTGCACCACGGTTCGGGTACAAAGGCCGCGGAGAACTACAACTCCCAGGAGGCACTGTGCTGCTGGCGCGGGGTGTGACGTCATCGCGGGGGCCGGCGCAGGGCGCTGATTCGGTGATAGGTGGCAGCAGGGTGCCGCGGCCGCTGGTGGTTGAAGCTGCTGGGGCAGCCGCGGTCCCTGCTCCCGGGAACCGTTCCCGGGCCCTCGACCTCTAGCCCCGCGCGGTGAGTCCAGACGGGCGATCTTGGGTGGCTGAAACAGGAGGTGGGGCTCTAGGAGGAGCGGGGGAGAATGCGAGGAGGCTTTGGAGAGGCACTCGAGCTGGGGGAGACCCGGGCCGGGTGACTGGGGGTCGAGAGTTGCGTCGCCCACCGAGGAAAGGGGATCAGGAGGCCGGAGATGGGGGAGGAGCGCTCTGTCTGGGGCAGGGGGGCGGGGCGCGGGGCGGCTGGCTTTTGGAGGTACAGGCTCGACTTTCTCTTGGTCTGGGGGTCGTGTGGAGATGGGGGAGTGGGCCCGAGTGCTGGGGCGTCCCATGCTGAAAATCCCAACAAAGCGAAGATCCGCCTCCTCGCTCGCCCTGCCCCCTAGTCTGCGAGGCTTCGCTTTCTTTCCCCTCCGCCTCCTCGGGCGTCCAGGAGGCTGGGCCGGGGAGAGGTGAGCAGCTATAGCTGGGCCTGCAGGTTGGGGACGGGGACTGAGTGGAAGTGGCCTCGTGGGGTGCTGCGGACTCCCCGTCGGGGTCTCCGGGGCCTGGATGTTTGTGCTGCTCACCCAGAAGGCGGCAAATGAGCTAAAGAGCTGCTCTTATCTGCAAGGAGGACTGGGAAACTCCTAGTGGTCGCCCGGGGCTCTCTCTGGTCCTTGTGAGTGTCTCACGACTGGTCGAGCCAGGAGTTTTGTGTGGAGAGCCCGGGGCGGGGAGCAAGGAGCGGATAAGAGCTACCAGCAGAGAAGTGGTTAAGAGAACAGAGCTGCTTCGGGCTCTGGTTTGAGACAGGTTATGAAACCACATCAGGGGCTGGTGCTGGCAGCCACCTGCCAGCTGTGGCAGCAACACTTTTCAGCCTCAGCTGCTGGGGAACTGTCTGCCTCTGCCAGCTTCTTTCACCCCATTTGTCTACTTCTGGGAGAAAGGTCAGTTGATTGCTACTAGAAGTGACAAGTCTCCATAGTAAGAAAGTTCCAAGAGTACCTTCTGGCCGCCAGTCTTTTTTTAGTTTGCTGATGTTTTCTTTTGGGGGACCACTTCGTGTGAAGGAAGCAGCTTTCCAGGACTGCAGCCAGGGCCTGAGTCTAGATCCCTCACCGATCTAGATCAGGCTTTGTTGGCTGCCGTGGTAGAGTGAGAAGGGCTGTGGGGCTTGTGATTCAGCACAGCACTGGGACAAAATTCTGGGGAGGACAAGAGGTCTTTCTGCACTGACACCGATTCAGGACTGTCTTGTGGAGAAAAGGAAACAGCAATTTCTGGTGAGAGTTGGGGAGCTCTTGTTCTCTTACTATATTGTATCATCTTCAGAGCCTCAGATCTCAGGCTGCCCCAGCCCCAGCGCTGCCCCCACCTGGAAGCTTTTGCGTAGCAGGTGTCCCAGGGGCTGTGTTAGGGTAACTGAAGCCCTGGGGCCCTAGGAAGGTAAACACCTGATTTTCTAGTTCCTTGGGTTTCTGTTAGGCCCAGTTACCCAGCTTAATGGGCATGGCTCTAGGAGCATCACTTCCAACGAGTGCACCTAGCCCGGCCACGAAGGCAGGCTGCTAGGCTAGTGTGTGTTTGCTTGTTGGGAAACCATATGGTGGGTCACATTCCCCAGGATCACACCTGCCTGGGAAGAGGAAAGTTTCTCCCATGTTCCTGTTGGGAAGGAAGTGACCCTTGAGAAGCCTGGCTCCTCTGCAGGCTGGGCCGGGATTCTAGCCAGAGGGAGGCGGCCACCGAGTCTGGGGGACTGGCGGCAGCAGTGTGAAGGGGGGTGGTCTCAGGGTACCCCCACAACCTCTCCATCATCCAAAGAAAGGGCCATTGCCACAGTGATCATCACGGGGACTCTAAGCAGGCAGGACCCTACCTCAGGTCGGTGGGTGAGCCAGTGCACAGGTGCCTTCTTGTTCCACCTCCTGCTGGCCACAGGGCCTTCAGGGATTTGGGGGTGAGAGGCAGATCATTCTCCTCTGACCCTCTGCTCCCACTGCAACCTGGGCATCGAGCACGGCCCTTCTGTTCCTTTTGCCACAGGGCTTAGCCCATGGGGCTGGGAAGGGAGGTCTGGTGAGGACAGGAAGGGCAGAGACCAGAGGAGGAGCAGGGAGGCCACAGGTGGGGTGTCTGTCCTTGGGAGGGGGTGTTGGTAGCGCTCTAGCTACCTGCCGAGCGGTGGGTGGGGCCACATCCACGGCTGTCTCTTCCCCACTCTGGCAGGGCCACGGCACTTCGGCAGCAGAACTTTGGCAGCAGAACGGTGGTGTCGGGAGGGTTGGCCCGAGTGGCTGCCAAAGGGGTGAAGGGGTGGTGGTGTTTGTGTGTTGCCAATGGGGCACCTTCCAGGTCTGGGCAGAGGTTGACCATGGTTTGCTGTGCTGCCTCCCTTCCTCTCTTCCTTCCCTGTTACCCTTCTGGCTAGGGAGAGCCAGGGCTTAGAGAATTAGGGGTGGGCGGGAGTGGTGACCCCCAAACACCTGACCCACTGCAGCAGCCTGTGCCCGCAGGCCTGGCTCCCCTTTACTCCCTAGAGAGAGGCTTAGGGGAGGCAACGCTGAGGGAGAATTCCCAGGCCAGGCCTTGTGCCCCTCAAAGGAGTGTTGGGGGGAGTGGGGCTGGGACCGACCCAGCCTAGTGACCCACCCTGACGGAAGGGAAGACGCACAGGGTGGTCCCAGTCAATCCAGCCCTACAGCGGAAGTGCCCAAAGCCAAGGCCACAGGCTCACCTGTGGCTTCCGGCTTGAGTGTCCAGAGGCTGGACCACTCCGTGGGAGGAACCCGTGGGTGGGAAGGGACAGGGCACGTGGCGTGACCTGTCTCACCTGCACCACTCGTCTGCAGAGCAGCAGCAGAGGGGCGGCAGGATGAACGTGGGCACAGCGCACAGCGAGGTGAACCCCAACACGCGGGTGATGAGCAGCCGCGGCATCTGGCTGTCCTACGTGCTGGCCATCGGGCTGCTCCACGTCGTGCTGCTCAGCATCCCCTTCGTGAGTGTCCCCGTCGTCTGGACCCTCACCAACCTCATCCACAACATGGTGAGAGCCTCTCGCCGCTGGCCACAGGCCTTGCCAGGGGCCGGGGGGAGCCTGCTGGACCAGGGTGGGCAGCCGGGTGGCACCCTCTGGGGTCCAGCCCTTCGCACGTCTATGGTAGGGCTCAAATCTCGTTGGTCCGTGTCTCCAGAGTGGCAGGCGGGGCCCCAGGCCTTGTAAGGTGGCCCTGAGTGCTGAGTCCAGGCCTCTGGGTTCTCCGGCACCCAGGACTCCTGCAGAAAGGCGCCTTTCCTGACTGGCATGTCGGGCTATCTTCCACTGTCGTCCCTCTTGGCAGGGCTGGGGGCGGCAGCCCTGTGCCTCTTCTTCCGTCTCTGCATGCCAGGCCTGCCCTCTGCCCCCAGGGTCCCCTTGCTTTGCCAGCTCCTGGTTGCTCCATCCTGACCTCTGGCCTGTGCCCGCTGCCCAGCAGAGGGAGGCCAGAGGTCACCTGGCACTATGCCTGGGTAGAAAAGTTGAGCTGGGAGCCCCCAATGGCTTTTCTCTCTTTTATGGCATGGAGGGGTTGAAGCCTGGGCTTTCACATCCAGCTGGTTACTTAAAATCTTGAGACAAAGTCTCAAAGTGGCTAAGGTGCCCAGCCTGGGCTCAAAGAACTTCCAATTCTCCTGCCCCAGCCTCCCAGAGTCCTGGGATTCCGGTTGCGTGTTCCCACGCTGGGTGCCTTAGCCTTCTGTATCCTCTAATGGAGCCCCTCCCCTCCAGGGCATGTACATCTTCTTGCACACAGTGAAAGGGACCCCCTTTGAGACCCCGGACCAGGGCAAGGCCAGGTTGCTGACCCACTGGGAGCAGATGGACTACGGGGTCCAGTTCACGGCCTCCCGGAAGTTCCTGACCATCACCCCCATTGTGCTGTGAGTGCCAGCCTGGCCCTCGGTGCGGTGCGGGAGAGACTGTGGAGGGCGCCACGGCACAGGGGAGGCCTCTTGCCCGGGGACGCAGGGCCCTCCAGTCCCTGCAGCTGCCCCTCTCTCCCCACAGCTACTTCCTCACCAGCTTCTACACCAAGTACGACCAGGTCCACTTCGTGCTCAACACCGTGTCCCTGATGAGCGTGCTTATCCCCAAGCTGCCCCAGCTGCACGGCGTCCGCATTTTTGGCATCAATAAGTACTGAGCGGGCAGGGAGGAGGATGCCCTCGCAGCCTCGCTGAGGACGGAGCCGGGGTGCTGCGGCCCGAGCGCGCCCAGCCGAGTCCCCCTCGCTTCCCCAGTAGCGACTTGGAGTAGCTTGTAGTAGGGTTGGCACAGGCCTCCAGGCTCCTCTAACTCTTTCTGAATTTTTTGATCTTTTCTTTTCGCCTTTTGAGTAGAGACTCCATGGGGTGGGCAGGGAAGGGGCTGGGCTCTGGCTGACCGCAGACCCATCAGCTTGGGCCGGGAGGCCGGGGAGGAGCCTGCACGCCGGTGTCCCCAGAGCACTTTATCCCCTGCGCAGGGAGTGAGGGCTGCTACGTTTTGGGATGTGTGCCCGGAGGATGTGTCCCCAGGGTCTCAGTCTCAGGGTGGCGCTCCACGTTTCTGTACAGATCACAGGAAGTGTGTGATGGTGCCCTGCCCTGGTCTAATGCGAACCTCAGGCCTGGGCAGGGGTGGGAGGGGAGGAGCTGCGCTGTCTGGTCCTGGTGGAGGCTGGGAGAGGGAGTGGGTGAGCTGGGGGAGAGCTGGGTCTTTGTCTTTGAAGTGGGGGCCACACGGATGGGTGTGGAGGAGTCTGGTGGGGATCAGGACCCAGTGTCCTCCTTGGGGCTTTAGGGGCTATGCTTGGGAAGGCGGTGGACCGGGCAGTTGTTCCTGGTGGAACGGAGGTGGCAGTGGGGCAGATTTGAGGCTCCTGGGTGGGCAGGAGAGGTGGAGACAGGCAGAGGAGGTGGCCTGGCAGCCACCACCCTCTGTGGCAGTCTGAGGGGTGAGCGGGGGGAAGCTGCGGCAGAAAGGAAGGGTGGGGCCCCCTGCTCAGCCCTGCACCCTGTACCCTCCTGGGAGCAGGTGCTGGGGCAGGGCTTCTGCGAGGTGCACACACGGGGTCAGGGAGCCACCCAGCATGGGTCCCCAGGCTGCCAGACCCCTGCTCAAGCAGGGCATGGGAGAAGCGTGGAGTGGCCCAAGGAGGAGCCTGAGCCTGGGCTGCACAGGAGCCCCTGTCCCCTGCCCTGCGGCTGGGGCACCTCGCTTTGGGGGGCGGGGCCTGGGGCGGGAGGACGGCCCCTCACCCTGGTTTTGCCTCTGGCCCTCCTCACCCCGTGCATCGTAGGGAACTTTCACCTTAAAATCTTTCTAAGCAAAGTGTGAATAGGATTTTTACTCCCTTTGTACAGTATTCTGAGAAACACAAATAAAAGGCAATACGTTCCTGTTTCCTGTGTCCCGCCGCTGCTGCTTCCTGGGGGCGCTGGGGAGGGGGCAGCAGCCCCTGCTGTCACAGTGGTGGAGACGCTGGGATGCTTTGGCCCCAAGGGAGCCACTGGTGGCAGCTGCAGGCCAGGGAACAGGACACGCTGTCAGCACTGGATTCACAGCACAGCAGGACTGGGAGGGGGTAGGGGCCAGCAGCAGCTTCACGGCTGGAGCTGGGGTCCCAAGAGGTAACCGGTCTTTCCGTTTTCCTGCTACGCCTCTCCTGAGGTCATTCCTTGTCACTTCTGCATTGGCTGGGCTGCGTTTCCTCCGGGCCTGCCTTCCTCCCTTACATTTTATTGAGATAAGGTTTTACTGTATAGTTCAGGCTAGTCTCAAACTTTTGGTGATTCTCCTGCTTCAGCCTCCCAAAGGGCTGGGATTACAGGCATGCACTGCCATGCCCAGTGCTTTCTCTGGGCCTTTCTGCCCCAGGGATCGTCACACTTCTTCCTTTGGCTAGGAACATGAATGGGGGGAAGAGGCACCCCCAGGACTTGCTGGGGCTCACAGCTGGGAGAGGAGGCATCTCTTGGGGATCTGTGTGGTCCGAGCCATCCCAGGACAGGTGCAAAGTCCGGGTGTGTAGGGAGTCTCCCCAGCAGCCAGCCCCGATCCAGCCTTTCCACATCTTTGGGGTGGTCCCAGAAGACGAGCTGTGCCCAAGTCCAGCCAGTGTCATGTCCTGCATGTCCCCTCATGGGGCCGGCACAGCGCCGGGAGGAGAAACCCGGGGGGGCCCAGCCAGGCCCGTGGGGGAGTCGCATCCACAGCAATCTCTGTTCCAGTCCCAGCCCTGACACTTGCACACGTGAGGCCTTAGCAAGCTCCTCCTCCGAGCTTGAGTTTCTTCCTCCGATATATCAGGAAACAACCCAAGAGGGCTTGTGGGCATCAGCACAGCACCTGGCAGGAAGCACCCTGTGTGTGACATCCACGGTATTGTCGTCACTGTCACCACTTCCTCAGGTGTTCTTCCAGACCAGAGGGATGCAAAGGTCGAAACAGGAGGCATTCACCTGGGGCTCATCTCTGAGGAAGGACACAGCTGGCCACAGGCCTGTCATGGAAGAAGCGGGTGCAGGGGCATTTGGGAGGATGGCTGGGGACCGTGCCGAGTCTGCAGGGCCCAGCCCTGCCTGGCCTTCCCAGCAGCACCCCGCCTGGACAATCCAGTCATTTCCATTCCTAGCCGGCAGCTGAGAACAGACAAGCGGGAGGTGGCCTTGGAGATGGGCCTGTGTCCTGGCACCCAGAACAATTCCTAGGCCGGGAGAGGCTGAGGTGTCCATCCTGATAGGGGCAGAGGGCAGTGGGCCAGTAGCTGCCCGGGCAGGCAGGAGTTTGCTCAGGGAAGCAGAGCCCAGGAGGCTTGTTCCTTCCAAGGCCACCAACCCACTGCAATGCTGGGGAGGAGGTGCCCAGCCAGCTGCCTTACAGACAGCAAGGAAGGCAGGCTGGGAATGGGCCATGAGGAGTTGCCGGACAGAGCTGGGGGGACGCCTGACAGACCCTCCCCACCCCCCGGTTCTTCTGCTCCTCAGCTTTGGCCAGTTGGGGGTGGGGGGCGTGGGCTGCCCTTGGAGTGCAGGGAGCAGGTCTCATCCTCTTGGTGGGGACAGCTGTGCCCCCTCGGTCCTCCAGAGAGCTTCCCAGAGGGCCGGGGCAGGGCCTGGGGCCCGAGATGTTCACTCCTCCTGCCCGTGCGGGGCAGACCACTCCCCGGCCTAGTTACCCTCTGAGCCTTGGCGCTTCCTCCTGGGCTGCCCGAACCGATACCCTCCTCCTCCAAGTTGAAATAGCTTCCTTTCCCAGCCAGTCCAGGCACAACGCCCAGCCTTCCCGAGACAGTCACACAAGCGGTGGTCCAAGAGGTGGCTGGTGGGATGGATGACTGCTGTCATTAAGGTCCCTGATTTACACTGCTGGTACAAAGGAGGAGGATGCTGTTGGGAAAACACTACTGCTGCTCCAGCACATCCTGGAGCAGGACCAAGGGCTGGACAAGCAGGGCTTGTGGGTCAGTAGCGGGCAGTGGAGGGGCCAGCCAGGGGCCTTGCCTGTTTCTGCCTCATCAAGCCCCCGATGCCCTCAGCTATAGCACCCAATCTGACTGCGCCTCTGTCTGCTGCAGGCCAAGAAGCCACACAAGACTGCACCGTGGGAGGGGAGAGAGGGAGTAAAATTTATTAATACTGCAAACCATCCTGGTGTAGCCCTCCTTTCCCACCTTTCCTCTCTATAAAGAGTTTCTTTCTTTGAGGCAGGGTCTCTCTAAGCACTTCAAGCTGACCTTGAGCTCACTTTGTAGTCCCGGCTGGCCTGGAACTTGTGATGATCCTCCTGCCTCCTGAGTGCAGGGATTACAGGTGTGGGCCACCACGCCCGGCTAACAGTCTCTTAAATTAGCAGAGTTCTCGTGGCTAAACAGAGGAAAACACTGAGGCTCTTGGCTTAATGACTGAGGAAGATGCAGACTTCAGAGCTAGGGCCACCTGGGATCCACGCCTGGCTCTGCGGCTGAGTGTCTGGGTGACCTCTGGCCAGGCTGCTTCAGTGGCCTCATCTGTCGACTCTGGAAGACTCTTCTAGGAATCAAATGAGAATTACATAAATCATTTATCACAGCACCTGGCCGGGAAGGGACAGTCAGGAACAGTCAGCTCTAACTACCCAGAGGTAGCAGCTCCTAGCTGCCCTCCCATCTTCCTTGGCTGTCAGGATTGTGAGGGAAGTTGTGAGTTTGAAGGAATTTAGAGTAAATTCAGTTATTCCATCCTCGTGTCAAAACCCAGCAATTCCTGGTGTTCCTTAGGTTTCAAAAGCCCCAGGGCTGAACGCTCTCTTGGTGTATCAGATAGGGTTCTCCATAGAAATACATCTAGTGTGACATTATGTGCGATTACGCAAGGGGTTTATGAGGGAGGCTCAGGATTAGAAGTACAAGAGCCCAAGGGCCCTTGGCCAGATCAGATATGGACGATCCATGATGGCTGCGTGGGCACTGAAGGGTGGGAGGACACGGGGCAGTGGAGAGTCAAGCGGGAAGTTTGCTGCAGAGTCACAGGTGAGAGAGAGTCAGTCAGTGCTGGAAGCCAGCAGGTACTAGGGTCCAAGGTCCAAAGGCAACAGGTAGGGAAGCCGGGAGGGCCTCCCAAGAGGAAAGTTCGCCTCCCTTCCCTTCCGCCCTGCCCAGGCTGCGAGCTTATTGGTTGGCGCCACCCACAGCGGGGGCGGGACTTCCCTCCCCAGTCTGTGGCCTACTTGTCAATCATCCAGCTACACCTGAGCTTTACTAACTTGCCTGTCAGTTCTTACTCCCATCCGGTTGACACGTGGTGATTAAGGGTTACACTTGGAAGCCCGTATTAGCGTCTCTCTGAAATAGGAGTTTACTGTATTTCATGTTTAAAAAAAAAAATGAGTTGTATGGCTGAGGAGTTCAAGAATTCTGCCAGCACCCTGAGGAGCCTGGCCAGTCCTGCTGTATCGCGCCCAGGAGCATTGCCTGGGGTAGAAGGGGGCGCAGGCCTTTCCATGGGGGATTTTAGGAGAAGTTCTGGACAGGTTTTTTGGGCCAGCAGCTTTCAGGGTCAGTTCTCTGAAAAGCAAACTGCTAGGAGCCAATTTACTAAAAACCAGTGCTCAAAAAAATTCAGTTTGTGAAGTGATCATTTCACCGAAAACAACACAAAAACTACTTTTAATTTAGTACTGTGATGTTTTGCAACGGATTCCTCAAGGGCGGGGGTAAAGTGTAATTCTGTGAGTTTTAACTAAGCGCGCTTCAGAGAAGAGCCTGTTTGTACACAAAATTCAGAGGCGGAGGTGCAAAGAAACTTTGAAAAAATCCTCACAGTGTTGGAAATTTGAAATGCTTTTCAGCTGACTTGGTTTGTTACTTTTTCTCTTCCTCTTTTTCAAGACTGGCTGGCCTTGGATCCCAGGTGCTCCTCTTGCCTCAGCCTCCCACGTGCTGGCTTTGTTTTTTTTTTTTTTTGAGACAAGGTCTTGCTATGTAGTTCGGGCTGCTGACCCTGAAACTGCAGACGTGTGCCACACAGCTGGGGGTTGGTACCCTTTTCCAACTGCAATACGTGGGTGGTGCCCTGATGGTGTGGTTAAATGTATCTTTTAAAACTAAAGTTTGGGCCAGGTGTGTGGGCTCACGCCTGTAATCCCAGCACTCGGGAGGCTGAGGCAGGAGGATTGTTGTAAGTTTGAGACCAGCCTGGGCTACAAAGTGAGCTCAAGGCCTTCCCCAACTGTGTAGAGAGACCCTGTCTCAAAAAGACAAAACAAAAAAAACCCCTAAAGTTTGTACTTCATTCAGATTAAGGGGATGTGTCTCCTTTGGCTTCTCCTGGTCCTGACCACTTCTCAGACTTCCCTTGCTTTTGATGACTTCGCTTTTGATGTCTTAGGCAGTTTTGGGCAACACTGCTCAAGCCTGTTCAGGAAAGCCCCTTGCTGGAACCTTCTTGCCTCCCCTGCTCCATGTGGCTCAGCTGTGGTAATGGTTTTGGGCTGAAGACCACACAAGGGTGCTCACTAGCACACAGTGTGCTCAGCTGGCCGCACTCTTTCACCCTCAGACCCCCTGATCCAAGACTGCGCTCACTCGGTGGGGTCCGCTGGGTGGCATGTGAGGGAGGGGTGGGAGGATCTCTATGCACAGTGGTTCTCCATGTTTGAATGCTGAAATTGCCTGGAAGACTGTAAACCAGCGATGTCTGCATGTCACTTCAGGAGCTCCTGACTTGCTCTGCTGGGGTCTGTAATAACCTCCAGGTGATTTTCCTACAGCTCTGCTTTAACTTCCTCAGTCCTTCTCCAGGGGCGGTGGTGGGCTGCATGATGAGCGGCCAGCACTAGCAGGCCAGGGCTTGATATCCCAGAGGCGGAGAACTTGGGGCTGACCTGGGGGTGAGTTTGGGGGATGGAAGCCCAGTCATCCAGAAGCACCGAAGGAGGAGGCTTCATTCTGACAGGACTGAGGCTGGAAGAAGGGAAGACACAGGCGGTGGCCTCCAAAAGAAAGGCAGACAAGTATGGGCTCTGGAGGGGCTGTAGGAGTCAAGTCTATGGGGCCAGGTGGACCCGGTTCAGAATTTCTGCCTTTATTGGAAAGTCCTTGAGTTTGGAGGATTCCAGAAGGGTCAAAGAGAGACCTCCAGGGCCTGAGGAAGAAGCCGAGAAACGCTGCTGTGAGCTTCCTCACTGGGCACTGTGCAGTTGAAAGGACCTGCAGGACCTACAGCAAAGAGTGAGCAACCCTAGCAGGGACTGGGGCAGGGGTCGGCCAGTGGGGAGGGCAGCTGTCATCAAAGGCATGGTGCTTCCTGCGCCACCTCCTGGCTCCAGGTGTCTGAGGTTCTGAGCTTCAGAGAGCTGTGGCAGGACGGCCTGATTATCACAGGAGCTGGGAGGAAGCACTGCCAGCACCTTTCTGGAGTTCAAGGACACCTTGATAGGTGAGGTCCCAGCTTGTCTTGGTTACTTTTCCCTCATTGCTAGGACAAAATACCCAGTGCTCCAAATTAGGGAAGGAAAGGTTTGTCTTACAGTTTTTGGAGGTTGCAGGGTGTCAGCTCTGAGAGGCAGCCCCATTCATGGCGGCCACAAAGGACCAGCATGTGCTCCTCCCTGCCTTATGTAGTATGCAGGCTCCACCCCTGGGCGGGTGCAGCACTCACCAGCAATTCCAGCACTAGACAACAGACCAATCATAAAGGCGAGACTCAGCGCCTCAAGGACTGCATGGGGTTTGCGGGGGACATCCAGACATAAACTGTAAAGCAGCTGGATGCGAAGGTGGAGGAACTGTTGCTCAACAAGGCTGGGGATGTGAATCTTGGGGTGGGTGGCCTCTCCTCTGGTGGAGACCAGCAGCTCCCCACCAACGTGGTCTGGTCTGTGAGCTCTGACAGCATGGAAGGAGGAGGCACCTGGGCGCCCCCATAGCATTGGCTCGAGCAGCTGCGGAGGCCCTGGTCCACTTCGGGCCTGTCTTTCCTACCAGACCTGTCAGAGGAGCAGCGGTTTTGGCTGAGGGACTGGAGATGCAGACTCTGCCCTTGTTGAAGGACAAGGTGAGAGGGCCTGGGTGGAGAGGTTGGGGTCACAGTGAAAGAGAAACTGGCATCCTCAGAGGACCGAGGGAGTGCCTGGTTACGCCACAGTTCCCTGCCAGCCCACGTCCATGCTGGTTAGTGACAGTTCCTTGCACTAAGGCCGCCAGGACAGTTGGGTTTGGGTTCTTTAGCCTCTCTCGCTTGCCTGCAGGCATGAGGGGTGAAAGTGACTACCTGGAAGGCAGCGGCGTGGGATGATCAGTGGCACCTGCGCGGGCTCCACCAGAAGGAGCTCCGGGCCGGTCACTACCTCTGCACATACGCTAGTGACCATGTGCTTTGGCCAAGCCCTTGCCGTTTCCTTTGTTTCCTTGTTTCTAGCTTGCTTGCATTGATTGACTGATTGACTTTTTGAGACAAGGTCTCGCTATGCAGTTCAGGCTGGCCTTGAGCTCATCTTCTAGCCCCTGCTGCTCTTGAATTCACAACGATCCTCCTGCCTCAGCCTCCCGAGTGCTTGGATTACAGGTGTGCACCACCGTGCCTAGCCTTCCCAGCTTTTAGTCTGATGGGTTTCCTTCTGGGTGGACACTGGGGGAGAACTGGGTTGTGCAGACCAGCAATCCCCAGGACACAGATCGTGACCCCGAGGCACAGGCCATCTTTGGCCTCTATCTTGCTGTCTCCATCCTACTGCTGTTGAGCGAGCAGCCCACCTCTTCCTAAGGCCCATCCTCAAGCCGCTACCGCCATCATCCTGTCCCCAGAGGGACCTCACATCTGGCTTCCTTTAAGGCCCTGCATGTTAATGTCCCACGCCAGCCTCTTTTGTGCATGGATTACTGGGTGAAACCGGCAGATTGATTGTATCAATTTCTCTCTTGAAACCTCATTAAATGACAGCAAAGCAATTAGGAAGGTGTAAATCCTAGAGGATAAAGAGTCGAAGCCCTGGGGATTTAACACATCTTCGGAAGCTGTGCCTGCACGTGTGTGTGGACTGCTGTTTTTATCAGAAGGCTTTAATTCTATTTTATATTGGCAAAGAAAATGTAAAAGTTAAAGGAATAATGTTGGCTGGAAAAACATTTCAGACACCTCTCAAATACTATGTAGCAGGTGGAGCTACTGTGCTGCCTGTTTTGAGACCAGAGGTCAGTGACAGCTAAACGCTGAGGCGACTTGTGCCAGGTGACAGGGCCTGCTGTTTGCAAATCTGGGCACAGGGGGCTGTGGTGGGCTGGCCTCGTGGATGGATGGTTCTGGAAGCCAAGCCCGGCGGCCTCCCTGAGTGGGTTACACTGGGATCCCACAGGCCCGCATCTTCATAGTAAAGGTGACTCAGCAGTGGGCCCAGGGCTCTTACCCCACCCCCTGGCAACTGTAGAAAAGACCATTTGGCACTAAATGAAGAAGAGGCTAGAAAAGAAAAGGGAAAAAGTATTGAGAAGTTGAGACCTGTTGTAGTCAGGGGTTGTGAGGAGAACAATTAGAATCAGGACACGGAGTTTATAACATTGTTTTATGATGGTCACCCAGAGTTAACACAAGAAAGTGCAGGAAATTTGTCCACAACGCTAAAGACATAGAATATTCAGCCAAGGGCCTGAATCCCACAGCAATGTCCCACATGAGTCCAGATGAAGACCCAGAGCTCATGACAGTGCCTCCCACGACTCCAACTGGAGGTCTAGAGCCCATGAGAAGGACTCATGCCAGTCTCTTACGGATCCATGCTGGGAAGGCCCAAAGGTCAGCGGTGGAAAGTAGAAAGTCCATGCCAGCAGGGTGAAGGAGCTGTGCTGGTAGGTTGAGGGTTCTACGCTGGAGCCGAGAAGTCACACTCACAACAAAGACCAGGGCCGTCCTGAAAAGCACCACAGCCATCCTCAGCAACACAGAGGCCCCGAGCTCCTCCGATGACAAGCACAGTTGAGTACATGCCAGGAAGCCAGCGTGACGAGTTCATCCTGGAGACCAAGCAGCACACGTCTTCCCCTCTGGAACCAGGAAGCAGTGAGGACCAGAGCTCCTCCAGGAGAACCAAAGGCTCAAACAGCAACGCGTAGGAGAACCTACCATGCCTCAGCGCCTTTCTCCCCAGGTCTCTTTATGCTGGCAACTTTCCTCAGGCGGGACACCTGTGCGCGGCACCCTGCGAACGTAACCCAGCTGGCGTTAAGCTGATCACCAGTTTTTAGTCCATAACAAGACCTGAGGATGCTGCCTGCATTCGAGGCACCTGAGCGCTGCAGGCTGTCACGCAGTGGGCTTGGCTGGGGAGGGCTCAGGCCGACTGCACCCTCGGGCCTGGCACAGTCAGACACGACCTTCATTCCCATAAGTAATTATCTGAGGTTTCCCTTGAACCATCTGAGTGGTTCAAGGAAATAACACCATGAGCAAGAATGAAAAGAAATACAGACAGCAGGAGGAGATACAGGAAACCATTAAATGCTGGAATGCCTAGACAGGAGTGTGAGAGCATATTTATGATGCTTAAATTTGAAGAGGCTGGGTGTGATGATGCACGCCTGTAATCCCAGTACTCAGAAGGCTGAGGCAGGAGGGTTGCCTTGAGTTTAGGGCCAGCCTGGGCTACATAGTGCTAAATAGTGAGTTTCAGGTGAATGTGGGTTACACAGCAAAACTCTGTCTCAAAAATTTTATTTTTACATAAGAAGTGAGAGGGTTTTTTTCCCTCTAGCAGATACTTATTAAAGACAATTCAGGCAAAAGGAAAGATCTCAAAGAGAAGGTTTGAAACCAGGTGTGGTAGTGCATGCCTATAATTCTGCACTCAGGAGGCTGAGGCAGAAAGATCCCTAAGAGTCTGAGGCCAGCCTGGGCTATAAAGTGAGTTCAAGGCCAGTCTGAACTGTGTTGAGACCATACCTCCAAAAAACCAAAACCAAAAACCACTGATAGAATAAAGAGTTAAATCCAAAAAATAATTTTAGAACCAGAGCCTGGTATAGTACACTTGTAATCCCAGCAGGAGGCTGAGGCAGCGGTATCGCAAGTTCAGGCCCTGCCTGGACAACTTAGCAACCCAGATTCCCCCAAAACCAAAACCAAAACCAAACCAAACCACACAGAATCTGGGACTGTAGCTCAGGCAGAAGGCCCTGAGTGTAATCCCCCAATACCACACACACGCGATGCTCGCATGCACGCAAAAAACAAAAGCCAAGCACAGCGATGCATGCGAGCAATTCCAGTACTTGGGGAGGCTGAGGCATAAGGGTGCTAGTTCAAGTCTTACCTATGCAGGTTAGTGAGACCCTGTGTCAGAAACTAAGAAAGGGTAGAGACATAGCTCAGCAGTAGAACACCCTTAGGTTTAGACCCCACGTAAACATATCAAATGGCATCCTATAGGCTCAACAATGGTTATAACCTAAGTTAGGCATGGTGGGGAACACCTGCAGCCCTAGCGGCTGGGTTCTAGCTCCTATGAGAATTGAAGACCACAGCTGGGCCAGGTGTGGTGGTGCATGTCTGTAATCCCAGTGCTTAGGAGGCTGAGGCAGGAGGATTGTTTCCAGTTCAATATTAACTGGGCTACAAAAGTGAGCTCCAAGCCAGCCTGAACTGCATAACGAGACCCTGTCTCAAAAACACCAAAACAAATAAGACCACGGTTGGTCAGACAGGAATTGGAACTGTGGCAGAACTGTCTGCAAAGAACAGGAGCCAGCAAAAGTTGCAGGAGGTTATGCTTTGGGAAGAATTAAGGCACAAAAAGATAGATTCAAAATAATTCTGTCCACATGATGTTAAGAAAAAGAAAACTTGCTCAGGAAGCCACACTTGGGTGGTAATCCAAGAAAAGTGAGGAAATCCTTCTTAGGAAAACCCTTTTTGGAGGAAGGATAGTACAATCTGAGCAGGCTTGGAAGGGTATGAGCTGTGGTTCACTATCTGAGCGGTGGGGTAGAGTGAGGGTTATTTGTTAGGCTATATTTTTATGTGAATATACTTTTCTTCAAATGATGCGGTTCGCCATAAAATGAGAAAAAAAGAACGTGGTGACGCTCGCTGTTTTTTGTTTCTGGTTTTTTTTAGACAGGTTGGTCTTGCTCTGGAGCCCAGGCTGGCCTCAAGGTTGCAGCCGCTGTCCTGCCTTGGCTTCCAGATCGCAGGAATGGAGGTGTGCCCTGCCATGCCCCCAGCCCACGGGCACCCGGGCCCAGTCCCCTGCTTGCTCTCAGAGCAACCTTTGCTATGCAGTGGCAGGTGTTCACGCTGCCGGCCCTTCCAGCTTCCTGTGCCGCTGTCACCTCTGTTCTTCACACGCGTGTGCCAATGGCCCAGTACTTGCTCTCGGATTTGGCCTGTGCTCCCCTGAGGTCGCCCAGAACCACAGCACACCGTGTCCTCCCCCGCGGCCGAGCCCATTTCTGCACAACGGGGACACCCTTGGTGCACATGGATACCAACACCTGTGCCCCCAACTCGGAGCCCTGCAGCTCTTCACTGTGACGGTGTCTGGAGTCCTGACTTCCTGAGAGCCACACTTCACCTCAGTGACAACTACGAAGAGTCTTTTCTTGGTGGTGGTACTGGGGATTGAACCCAGGGCCTTTGTGACGAACAACATCCTCAGCCCTTTTAACTTTTTTAAATTTCATTTTGAGACAGGGTCTCACTACGTTGCCCAGCTGGGCTTGCACTGGGGATTGCCCTGCCTCAGCCTCCCAGAGTACTGGCCTGACAGCTGTGCACCCTCCCACACCTGTCCCCTCCTTGTGAAATAAACAGCTTGCTGCGGTGAGACCCAGGAAATCCTTCCCACGCTCGGCCACAGCGGTATCGGTGCTAACTGGAGTGACAGTGCTTGTGCCCAGTGTGGTAACTCTGGAGCAGTCTGCCTTGAGCTCAGGCTGTTGTGACCTTCCAGGTTTCCCCCGGGAGGTGAAGGTACGTACAGCAATCTGTGGGCTCCTCCAGGCGCTTCCTTCCAAGGGACTGGAGAAAGCTACGGATCAGGAGGAGGCAGGGATGCTAGAAGGCCCCGGAACGGAGGTTTGTTTATTAGATGCCCCTGGATATCTTTCCATTTTCTGATCTCCTCTTCAATCTCCTTTTTATAGTACTGTAGCTTTCAGTTAGTTTCTTCCTTAGATTGATTCCTAGATTTTTTTTTTTTGATGCTATTGTGAAAGGTGTTGTTTTCCTAATTTCTGTCTCAATGAGTTATTTGTGTACAGGAAAGTTATTGATTTTTGAGTGTTGACTTTGTATCCAGCTGAATTGGTTATCAAATCTGAAGTCTTTTGGTGAAGTTTTGGGGATCTTCAACTGGAATATCATGACATTCACAAATAATGATCATTTAACTTCTCCCTTTCCTATCTTTATTCTTTTTGTTTCTTTCTCTTGTCTAATTATTCTGGCTAATGTTTCCAGATGCATATTGAATAGGTGGCAGGGTGTGCTGAGATTACGGCAGAAACGCTGCCGGGAACAGGTCCATACTCAGATCTAACCTGTGTTCACTCTTCCAGACTGGGCTTATCAGCAAACCAGCCTGACAACCACTCCTGAGGACGGCTTTCCCACTCAGGCTTTTCTACACATCCTTCAGGGTCCCGGGAGCCTTATACCCAGTTCTTAGCCAGGTTCCAGGAAGCTGTCCAGTGACAGACACTGCATGTCCAAGGAGCAGAGATTATTGCAGTGCAGCTGGCTTTTGAGAATGCTAATAAGGACTGTAAACAAGGGTTAGGAGCTGTGCAAGTGACTACCAATCGTGGAAACTACTTGAAAGTATGCTGAGATGTGGAAACCAAAGGTCATACGTTCTCTGTGTTTGCTTAAGCTATGACTGGTTTCATTAAACAGAATCAGGCTTCTTCAAAGATGCAATGTTTTAATTGTGACAAAACAGTTTATCTGTAAATAGTGTTCTCAACCCCAGGCAAGAAAGGGTGCAATTATTTCTCTCCTGGAGAGGAGAGTGCCTATTCCTTGTCTGAGATGTCAAAAAAGGAGATCATTGGACCAACCAACATTATTCTAACTATTAATGAGATGGTACCCCACATGGGAAATGGGGTGTGGGCCTGGCCCCAGGCCCAGCAAACAAGGGGGCATTCCATTGTGGGGTTACAGCTCCAACTCTCAGTGGGTCTCAGAAAGACTGCTGAGTCCCTGAAATCAGATCCCCAGGAAGCAAGCGAAGGATTAGACTTTCCTGCTGCTGAACCGATGACTTTGATTGGTGGAGAGAAACCTGCAAACTCCCCATGGGAATCTGGGAACCTCTTGCCTTAGGTACTATGATTCTAGTCCTAGGGAAAAGTAGATTAAACCTGCAGGGTGATGGATTAAACCTCCCTGGGATGATTGAGTCAGACCAGTTGGGTGAATTCAGACCAGATTATTGATTCAGACCAGTTGGGTGAATCCAGACCAGTTGGATCATGGTTCAGTCACATGTTGTTTGGGTCACTGAACCAGATTATATTGCTCAACTAATTCACCAGCTGTCAGGACCACAGCTATTAGCCAAGAAGCCAAAGGGTTTAGCAGTACCCCCGCCCCCCCCACACAAAGAGGTGTCCTCTTCTGGAGATATCACAGACCCCGGCCCATGTATACTATTAGGATTAAAGGAGAATGTGTTTGAGGGCTCATGGGCACGGGTGCTGCTGTTTCAGTGATGACTTTAGCCCAGTGGCCACCTCCCCCCCCCCCCACCCCGTGAGCAGCAGCCGCCTCCTTGGTGGTGCTCAGGTTGCCCAGGCAGGTCATGCAGAACGCTCTGCCTCTCCCCTCTCTAGGCCCTGGCAGCTTTAAGGGAGTCTTTCAGGTATTATTGGAGGGATCCCAATTTATTGGAGGGATATGGTGAAAGAATGGTGAATTCAAATTACTAATAAGGTAATTCCGTTTGTTGACAGAAAGATTCCTGAATCTGCGGGTGTCTATCAAAAAGTGAAAAGGAAGACCCTGACTATGAGACAGATATTGTGACTTCTCCCCATCCCCAAACTATTCTCTCATTAAAATGGAAAACTGATGTTGTTTGGGTGGGTCAGTGGCCCCTACTAAAGGAGAAGCTGATTCCCTCACGAGCATTCATAGAAGAACAGCTGAAGATGAGACATACTGAACCTTCCACAAGCCCTTGCCATACTCCTGTTTTATACCAAAGAAATCAGGGAATGGAAGGCTGCTTCAGGATTTAGGAGCTATTAATGTACATATTTACCCTGGAGGCACTCTCTAGACTGGACTTTCCCACTGCAGTTCCACAGCACTGGCCTATGAGCTTAAGGATTCTTTTTTCTTTTTTTTTTTAACCACCCTTTTGAGTCTGTGGGACCCACCTCATTTTGCTTTTTCTGTTCCTGCCACTAACTTTGCTGAGCCTATGCACTGATATCAATGGACAGTTTTCCCACAGGGGATAATGAACAGTCCCACCCTGTGTCAGTATTTTGCTGGTTAGGCTTTATGTCCTATTAGGAAAAAATTCCCTTAAGCCTATATAATACATTATATGGATAATATATTGATTGCTGTCAATTCTCAGCAACAGCTTACCTTTCTTTTTGCAGAAACTAAACAGACTTTGGTGTAACCCTGGATATGCATGGCTCCAGAGAAAATTCAAACTATCTCCCCCACAGTTACTTGGTGTTATAGTTTGTGTCAGATGCCCCCCTCCAAGTCTCATGCTATCATGGACACAGCTGAATCTAGCATTTGCAATTGGCTCATTGTCTAGTGCTCGGATTGGTGGTGTGAATGCTACACCCACCCAGGGGTGGAGCCAGCATACCGTGTAGTGACAGGAAGGAGGCATATCTTTCTCTCTTTTGCTGTTACCACTTGCTGTTTGCAGTACCCATGAACGGTGGCCATGCTATGCCACCCTGCTGGCCGGAGCCAACTGAGTGTGGACTGAAACCTCCAAAATTGTAAGAAATAAACATTCTCTTCCCCGATTTGGGGTGTCAGGTATTTTGTCTCAACAACAACAGAAAAGTAACTAAGGCTTGGGAACTCTGGTAACAGAAAGAGCAGTTCAAGCCCAGAAATTAACATTAAGAAGAGACTTATAACAAACAAAATGATTTCTAAAAATTATTGGGAGACATTAATTGGATTCACTCAAAACAGGAATACCTACATATCAGTTAAGCAAGCTATATAAAACATTACAAGAAGAGCCAGATTTGAATTCTCCCCACAAGATATTCTCATCACTTCCATTTTTCTACAGACAAGGCTTTCTCATTCCTATTTCCATCAAAACACTTCAGCCCATACTGTTCCCTTTAAACTTGATCACAGGCTGTATTGTACAATCTTGTCCAGTATGACAAATTTTACCCATGTCAATCCCATCAGAAGGCTGTAAACCCCAAGGCTTCCGGGGAAATGTGCTAAGGTAAATGGATGTAACACGTATTTCCCAAATCGGCAGTCTTTGGTATGTGCACGTTAGTATACGGACTTATGCTCATCTTATGATGGTACTCGCAGGCGGGCCCGTGGGGCATATGCAGCAACACTGTCTCTCGACAACTGCAGAGATGGGCGTCCCTGCAAAAGTGAAAGCAGATCACAGCCCTGTGCATGTAAGTGGGAGCTTTCCAAGGTTTTCTGCAACAAGGTAATGTTAGTCACTGGGACTCTTTATCATCCAAGAGAACAAGCTATTGTTGAGTGGGCACATTTGATGTTAAAATGGCAATTACAGAAACAAAAAGGGAAAATAGTCATAATAAGCCACAAGCTCACCTTGATCTTATAACAGTTATTCTTAAGTTTTCGAATCCCGTTGGCGCCCCACTGGAATTACACTGATCAAAAGTTCAAGACTAAGGAAAAAAGAGAAGCACAAGTGTCACAAGTCCCCAGAGTCAGGGAAGCAGCGGGGAGGGGGGGGGACCCGGTTACTCTGTTGGTGTGGAGGAAATAGACAGAAGGTGTGGGAGCCCTCTAGGAGGGTGTGCTCACAGAGGAAACCCACCCGTGATGTGCCCACTCTCCTCACCAGTGAGAGCCTTCTCCCAGATGACAACTGCAGAAATCTACCCGGCAGGCAGAGAGACGCATCCGTGACAGCGCCCTGCCCAGCGCACGGAGCAATTCCCTCACAGCTGTGATTAGTATCACAGCACACTCAGGGCCACACACCTACCCAAGATGAGAAGGCCTGGTGTCCACAGAGGGCTGTTTAGACAGACATTCGGGGGAGTATCTGCTGCCGATCACAACTCTGACCCTCTTTAGTAGCCAGAGCAGTCTTCACCCCTGAACCCCCTCATGGCAGTTAAAGGTGCTTCTGGTGCTTCTTCCGAGCCAAGCCAGGAGAGTTAGGTTAGTTGGAAATGTAGGCAGACAGGGCCCTCGAGAGGAGCCAGTACAGATAATTACAGGTGGGTGAAGGCACAGGGGTTAAAAGTCAGACTCTAAGACACAAGACAGAATGACCACACCTCCATTCTTCCTCTAGGGGTGGTCAGCAGGGACTGATGCTCAGCTGCTGCTGTTACAAAAACAGAAAGGGGGGGACACAGGAGGCCAGATGGTGAGGGTGGGGCCTAGCTGACCTTCTCGGTGAGCACAAAGGAGGCAGGCGGCAAGGCCGGTCCTCCGGCTGTGTGGGAAGATGTCCCGCTGCAAGTCCAGGGAAAAGCAGCACAGCTGAGATCCGGGGGTTTATCCAGTTAGATACTACAGACAGGTGGAGGCAGAGGACTCTGGTGTGTTAGTCTAATTTCTCACTTACAGATCTACATGAATAAAAGCAATGTGAACCGAATGCTCGGGGCTGTTCGCCTAGAAGAAGCAAAAGCTCCCGGGCCCTCGATTCTAAGTTAACTCTATGTCTCTTTGTTTTTCAGCCTTGTTTGCCTAAACTATTATAGGCTGATTCCTACACAGGTGGGTTTTGTTGTTGTTGTTGTTTGTTTCGGGGGTGGTGGGACTGGGGACTGAACCCAGGGCCTTTGTGAAGAACAACATCCTCAGCCCTTTTAAACTTTTTAAATTTCATTTTGAGACAGGGTCTCACTACGTTGCCCAGCTGGGCTTGCACTGGGGATTGCCCTGCCTCAGCCTCCCAGAGTACTGGCCTGACAGCTGTGCACCCTCCCACACCTGTCCCCTCCTTGTGAAATAAACAGCTTGCTGCGGTGAGACCCAGGAAATCCTTCCCATGCTCGGTCACAGCGGTATTGGTGCTAACTGGAGTGACAGTGGGCTAGTGCCCAGTGTGGTAACTCTGGAGCAGTCTGCCTTGAGCTCAGGCTGTTGTGACCTTCCAGGTTTCCCCCAGGAGGTGAAGGTATGTACAGCAATCTGTGGGCTCCTCCAGGCGCTTCCTTCCAAGGGACTGGAGAAAGCTACAGATCAGGAGGAGGCAGGGATGCTAGAAGGCCCCACAACGGAGGTTTGTTTATCAGATGCCCCCGGGGGTGAGGGGTAAGGGTGGCGGCCTCCACTGGCCTACAGTTAACAGGCAAAAGCCCAGTGAGGTGAAGTGTAAAAGGAAAGTGGGGGATGAACAACAAATATAAAAGCAAAGACAGCCTCCTGGCGGTTAGGTATGGCAGTGCATGCTTGTAGCCCCAGCACTTGGGAGGCTGAGGCAGAAGGATCGCTTGGAGTTTGAGGGCAGCCTGGGCTACATAGTGAGACTCTGTCTCATGAAAGAAAAAAGAAAACCAAAAATCGAAAACCAAAAAAAGTTCCAGGCTTAGGAAAAAAATATCCGTGATGCCCAGTGCTTATGTTCTGTGGGATTTCTGAAAGAAGGGAAGGACCAGAGGGAGCAGGGTGGGTCTTATGCTGTGGGTCCCGTCACTAGGTGCCCTCTGGCCTGCGCTGTGAGGTTTTCCCTCCCTGGGTTTGGTAAGACTTTGTATTTTGTGACACCTGTTTGCTTAACAGGTACTTTCTCATTAAGGAGCTTTATCTGCAGAGCTCACATAGACTGTTGGGATCAAGTGCTCTCTGTGAGGAGGAAACTCTATTATTAAAAAAATTAATTTTATCGGTACATTTTAGATATAGGCCATGATCACATCCCTTAAAAAGGGAATTCGTGCCTGTGTATGATGCGTGTTGATTACTCTTTTCTGTGTCTTCTTCCTCTCTCTTCAAACCCTCCTCCCCTTCTGATTTACAAAAACTTTGTTTCCAGTTTTGTGTTTTTTCCCTTCTTTAACCCTCCTCTTCTGCTGTTCCCCTTCTCATCTGAACATTTTCCTCCCATTATCTGATATTTGTTAGGCATTTTGGTCCTTGTCTGCACTCTTGATTTCTCACACCAGAGAATGCAGCATTTAAACGTGTGTCTGACTCACTTGACTTTCGAACACGGTGCCGAGGTGCATCCGTTCAGCTCGAAATGTCTCAGGCTTATCCTTCTTCACGGCAGTGTAGTACTCCACTGTATAAAGCCACCAGACCTTCTTTATCTACTCAGTTATCCACTCAGATGATGGGCATTTGGGCTGTTTTCAAGGTGTAGCTATTACAAACTGTGCCACTATCAACATGTGGCATGATGCTTTTAATTGTTTTGGGTAAATATCAAGAAGGGGAAAGACTAGGTTAAATGGAGCCTCTAATTCTAGTTTTTCTTCAATTTTTATTTTAAAGAGAATAAAAACTAACCAAATAAAACAGAGTAAGTCCAATCAAACCAAAACAGTAAAAGTGGTATAGGACTTGAGAACAGGATAAAAGGAAATCAACAATGGCTTCTGTAATATATCTTATTATCTTAAAAATAGTTGTCCATACCATGGGACATAATAAAATCAAATCAAAACAATAAAACCAATCAAAATAGAACATTGAATAAAACAAAACAATAAATTGGAACAAAACAAAACAGAACAATACTAGATTTCAAAAACAAGACAGAAGGGAATCCTCCATATGTGCTGTGCTGCATGCTGTTACCCTCCTAGGAGCTGCTCAGGCCTTAGGCCTGCAAAGTCAATCAAACAGGATCAGCGTTAAGTTGTTGCTCTGCCTCTGTCGCCATCATCTCCGCCTGTCTGCTGAGCCAGCCGTTCCCCACGGGGTTGGGGAGGCTCAGTACTCCTGACTCTCAGCCCGTGTGCTGTCGGCTCACGGGAAGGGTGAGTTGGCTCCAATCCTAGCTTTTTGAGGAACCTCCACACTGATTTCCACAGTGGTTGTCCAGTCTACACTCCCACCAGCAGTGAAGAAGGGTTCTTTTCCCCCTGCAGCCCCTCCAGCATTTGTTATTGGTTGATTGATGTTAGCCATTCTTTCCGGAGTAAGAGAAAAATCTCAGGATTGTTTTAATTTGCATCTCTTGAATGACCAGGGATGTTGAACATGTTTTTCATAGAGTTGTTTTCTGTTTCTACTTCTTCATCTGAGAAGTATCTATTCATTTCAAATCCCCATTTTTGGATTGGGTCTTTAGATTTGGGGGTTATATATGATCAGCTCAATAGATGCATAAGAAACATTTGACAAAATCCAACAACCCCCATTCATGATCAAAACCCTACAGAAAACTGGAATAGATGGTCTTTATCTCAACCTGAACTGGTGGGGCAATTTAACGCCAGCTGAATTAAATGGGCAGGGTGCTGAGCATAGATGTTCCACCTGAAGAAAGCTGCCGGCATAAATAGAGATGTGGAGAAGGAGAAGAGGTTCGTTGAGGCATTGTGGGCTCTCCTATGTGTTGCTGTTTGAGCCGTTGGTTCTCCTGGAGAAGCTCTAGTCCTCACATTGAGCACTGCTTCTGGGCTCCGGAGGGGAAGACATGTGCTGCTTGGTCTCCAGGATGAACTTGTCACACGGGCTTCCTGGCATGTACTCGACTGTGCTTATCGTCAGAGGAGCTTGGGGCCTCCATGTGTCTCTAAGGATGGCTGTTGACAAAGTCCAACAACCCTTAATCCAAATCTTAATCCAATCTTAATGCAAAAGCTTTTCAGGACAGCCCTGGTCTTTGTTGTGAGTGTGACTTCTCGGCTCCAGCGTAGAACCCTCAACCTACCAGCACAGCTCCTTCACCCTGCTGGCATGGACTTTCTACTTTCCACCGCTGACCTTTGGGCCTTCCCAGCGTGGATCCGTAAGAGACTGGCATGAGTCCTTCTTGTGGGCTCTAGACCTCCAGCTGGAGTCATGGGAGGCACTGTCATGAACTCTGGGTCTTCATCTGGACTCATGCGGGACATTGCTGTGGGATTCAGGCCCTTGGCTGAATATTCTATGTCTTTAGCATTGCAGACAGATTTCCTGCATTTTCTTGTGTTAACTCTGGGTGACCATCATAAAACAATGTTATAAACTCCGTGTCCTGATTCTAATTGTTCTCCTCACAACCCCTGACTACAGCACCAACTGACAGCCACCATCGTACTAAATGGACAAAAATGAAAAGCTTTCACTGTAAAATCAGGAACAAGACAAGGGTGTCCACTGTCACCCCTCCCATTCAATATAGGTCCAGAAACATCAGCCAGAGCCATCAGATGGAGAGGAATAAAAGGAGTAAGCAAAGGCCTGGGTGATCAGTCGTGAGGGAGAGGGGAAACTGCAGCACCCCATGAAGAGAGGGTTGCGGAGCAGTGAGCATGCAGTCTTTGGGAAAGAAGCTTGTGGTTACTACACAAGGACCCGCAGCTAAACACAGGGTGAGCAGCTGAAGCGAGAAGCCATAGCTGGCGACTTTTCATGTCTATTTCTGTGTTCCTCAGAGTTCTCTTTAAGTCTTTTTTATTTTGTTTACTAGTCTGGCTTTTCGAGACTGTTCCACTGTGTAACCTAGGCCGGCCTTGAACTTGTGGAGATCCTCCTGCCTCAGCCCGCTGAGGGCTGCGATTACAGTTATGCAACACCTGTGTTTACATCTTCTTAGCTGTTCTTTGTTGCTCCAATCCCTTGAACAGTGAATTATCCTCTTTATAATACTTCCTCTGATTAAATAATGTGGTTTCTGTCTCCAGACTGACCCATGACTGGTACACAGACTTACAGTGTCAATATAATAGGAAATAATCAATTTTGCTATATTGCCAGGCATGGTGGTGCATGCCTGTAATCGGAGGCTGAGGCAGGAAGACTGTTGTGAGTTCGAGACCAGCCTGGGCTACAAAGTGTGCTCAAGGTCAGCCTGAACCTGTCTCAAAAGATAAACAAATAAGTAAATTTTGCTATATTAATTTAGCAGAGCAGAATAAGAACGGTATTGAATCTCTCTCTCTCTATATATATATAAAGAAAAATCTTTTTAAAAATACTGAGTCAGGAGTAGAGTGTGGGTCAGTGTTAGTCCTTTCCTAGCTTGTGGGAGGCCCAAAGTTTGAACTGCAGAACCACAAAAACAGACAGATGGTAAAAGGACACACATGACATCAGTATTTGGGAGGCTGAGGCAGGAGGACTGCCAAGAGTTTTATTTTCTAATAAAACTGGTCTAACCGAAAATAAAAATAAGCACAACAAGCCAGGTCTGGTGGCACATGCCTGCAATCTCAGCACTCAGGAGGCTGAGCCAAGACCCTGTCTCAAAAAAAACAAAACAGGGCTGGGGATACGGCTCAGGGATGCAGCACCTGCTTGGCAAGGACAAGGTCTTGAGTTCGACTTCTGGCACCAAACCCCAATAATAATGACCTCTGCTTTTTCAAATGATGAGATTATATAAAATGATCCAGAATATGTTTTCCAACAGTGATCTAGGTTTTTTGTTGTTTGGTTTTGGTTTTTTGAGACAGGCTCTTGCTGTGTAGTTCAAACTGGGCTTTAATAATTTAGCATTTAAGATCTTTTCCTCTCCCCAAGAGACAAAGGTGACCCTCTGACTATTTTAGCAGCTACTCATTCCTTTATTAATTTAACATTTAAGATCTTTTCTTCTCTTTCTCTCTCTCTCTCTCTCTCTCTCTCTCTGTCTCTCTGTCTCTTTTTTTCTCCAAGGTTTTGCTATGTAATTCAGGCTGGTGCTGAACTTGCTTATGTAGCCCAGGCTGGCCTCAACTCAGGAGGCTGAGACAGGAGGATCCCCCCCAAGTTCAAGGCCAGGCTGGGTTACATAGTGAGACCCTGTAGGGGGAGGGGGGAGATGGAACTGGAGGGGGTGGAGGAAGCAAAATAAAGGCCACACTACACATTCGTCTTAAAGAAGTAGAAAATATAAAAGAGAAAACCTGGCCAGGTCTGTAAACCCAGCACTTAGGAGGCTGAGGCAATAGGTGTGACCTGTTAATTAGGAAATGCCAAGCAACATGCGGTAGAGCGGTTCCCACGGTCCAGTACGCGACTTCTGGCTTCTCGCGAGAACTCCTGCAGGTTTTGGGTAGGTCAGGGCTAGACCGGAAGTCAGCCTGGACTGGGATCTATGGGGACCGTGGTCCTTCAGCGCGTTCTGCCGTGTGTCTCCTGTGGAGCATATTTATTTTCCAACTTTTACTTGGCCCACGCTCACTCTACAGACTCTGTTTCTTTTCTGATTTTTCCCGCTCTATGTTTAATAAATCTAAAAGTCTGCTGCTGTTTATGCTTGTCTTGCCCAGTTCTTGTTCAGGGCAGGAGGAACCTAGAAACCACCTACAGGAGATCCCAGCATCCCCAAACCTCCTGAGAAAAATCTATCCACAACAACTGGATCAGAACAGCTACTGACATCACTATAAATGCCTGACATTAGCAATAAATGCATGCGATATGTGTTCAAAATGTGATTCAAAAGTAAGACAGTATTCTCTTTACAAGCCAAGATGTTGAGGTTTTATATGAAGACATAAACACCCATCACTTTGTACATTTTTCATTTTAAAAACTGGTAGTTTGAAGGAAAATGCATAAAAGATAATACTGACTTTGAAAACACACACACACAACGTTGTTGTAGTTTTGAGTGGAAGTACTGCCTCATAAAACACCTGCACCTATGATTTAGACTCAATCTGTGACTTATTTCATAAACATTTTTTAAGAGACAACGGTACCATGGTACAGTCCATGGTACTGTTGACCATGGTATGGTCTAGCCCTGCCCTACCATAAATCTGAGATGCTGGTCACCAAAACTGTAAGATAAAATGATATAAAAACTCAGGAGTGTTTAAGCCAGGCATGGTGGTAATCTTAGCACTTGGGAGGCTGGGGCAGGAGGATTGCCACAAATTTCAAGGCCAGTTTGGACTACACAGTGAGACCCTGTTATCAATAAAATCAAACAACACCCCCCCCCCCAAAAAAAAACCCCACATCAAACCAAAAAACAAAACCCCAAAATTAAAAACCCTCAGTATGTTTAAATTTTTAAAAATGAATTAAGAGTAAAAGACATATTGCCCTTAATCTCTGTCAAAATCCACCCCCCCCACCCTGCTTGGAACATATCTCATTGTTCTTGTCACCTTCTGAAGCAGGGGCAGAAGTCCTTTTTTGTGTCTTTAGTTGGCTGCTTTGAATTGATTCAAGGTGTTTACTTTTCATGGTCATTTTGAGTTTGTGGAAGAGCAGAGTTGCAGGGTGCCAGATAAATGATTCATAAATAAATTGGGTGAGGATACTCACCCAATTATGGTTTTAGGGTCCCACCTTTCTGCTGCATGGCACTCGACAGCAGTTACTGGATTTTAAAATCACACCCTGAAAAGACACTCAGGAAATAAGACTTCCAGAGCTGCTTCAGAAAGTGGTAACAAGGGTGGTGTAAGTGGATTCAAACAAGGGAGAGTATTTTGAGGGGAATTATTGACAATTAAATTTTTTAAAATTTAAACATTAGCCATAGTTTTCAATCACCTCTTGTATCTCAAGTGATAGACAGCTCAGCATGGCGGCACATGCCTGGAATCCCAGCACTCGGGAGGCTGAAGCAGGAGGATTGCTGCTAGATTGAGGCCAGCCTGGGCTACATAGTGAGTTAAAGACCAGCCTGGGCTACATAGTCTCAAAAAAAAACAAAACAACCCAAAAAAGTGATGGATATTCCATTTTTCCAACTGCATTTTATTTATTTATTTTGCTCTTTTTGAGACAGGGTCTCACTATGTAGTTCAGATTGACCTTGAACTCACTTTGTAGCCCAGACTGGCCTCAAACTTGCAGTGATACTTCTGCCTCAGCCTCCCGTGTGCTGGGATTATAGGTGTGCGCCACCACGCCTGGCTGTCCAACTGCATTTTAAAAATGTAATTCAACAGATACTATATCCCCCAAATGACTGAATTTATTTGCTCAGAATTAAGAAAGCCATGAATATCTTGAAAGCATGTATGTGTCTTTTCAACAGACGGCTTTTCTCCAGTGCACTTAAAATTTTACCTAACAGTAGTGTTGGGGACCAGGGGATATGAAATACTATTTTACTGTGCTGCAGACCAGGCTATGAGACTGGGGTCCTGGGGCTCCGAGGCCGGTGTGCCTTGCTTTAGGAACGGAGGAGGTCGTGAAAGGCCACATGCTTCCTGGCTGCACAGAGAAAGCTCATAACCACAGCAGTCCTTAGGCAGAGGACAATCTGAAGAATGCAGACATGCCCATATGCAGAAGGACTTGTTCTCTACTAAATGGGTCCCCACTTGCTGCAGTTGCTGTTCCATGAATATTGTCTCCTGTCTGTCTTTATTCCCCAGTGCTCTCCCAACAGGTAATGGGGATCCCGACCCAGTAGCATCAACACAGAAGTTAAAAAAAAAATCTCTATACTAAAACAAAACAGTCTAATTTAAGTGGCAAAATTGTAATTCATAACATGCTTGGAAAAGAGCTGAAGGGTATGCTGGGCATGGTGGCACCTGCCCGTAATCCAAGGACTTGGGAGGCTGAGTCAGGAGGATTGCTGGGAGGCCAGCCAAAATTACATAGTGAAACACTGTTTCAAACCGCCACCCTCCCCCCACCAAAAGAAAGAAAAAGGAAAGAAAGAAAGAAAGAAAAAAGAATTCAAGGATGGATAAACATAACTGACCAAATTTAGTCCCTGATACGTGATGGAATTAGAACTACTTTCTTTTAGAAAAATAAAGAGATTTGAAAAAGTAATGAAACATAGCTGTTGATATTAATTAGCAATCTGTCAAGAGTTATGCAGGGGGAAAAGCCAGCTCACAAAGAACAAAGTGTCACTACCTTGATAGAACCCTTCATTCAGAACAGTGACCTGGGGCCTGGCTGTAGCCCCCTGGTAGAGCACTTGCCTCGACTGGGGGAGGGCTGGGTTCAAGCCCTGGTTCCACACAAAAAACAGCCGATTTGGTAGCAAATGCGTTATCATTAAAAGGGCAGAAAAAGATGTACCAGGCTAACACTAATCAGGGAATGTGGAAGCATTATATATTAGAGCAGACCCTTGAGCAAGGAAAACTACCAGGGATAGTGAAGAGAATTACACAAGATGAAAGAGTGAATTCTCCACAAGAGAGTAAGAACTATTACTATAGCCAGGGATGAAGCTCAGCGGTACAGTGACTGCCTGGCAAGTACCAGATCCTGAGTCTGACTCCTGCTATAAAAAAAAAAAAAAAAAAGAAAAAGAAAAAAGAACTGGGAAGAGAAATAGATGATTCTTCCACTACACTGGGCCACTTTAGTGCTTCCCATTACAAAGTGGCAGATCCTGGTCATGGAAAATCAGTAAAGATACAAGACAGTGCTCCCCACCAACAGCATCTTACTGACTTTTACAGAATGTCCTTCCAACAACAGCAAAATACACACCGTTCTCAAATGGACAGAGAACCTTCCCCAAAGCAGACTTCACTTGGGAGCACAGCAACCAAAGCACTTAGAAAGCAGAAAAGTCATGCAGAGTTTGCTATTAGACCGTACTGGCATTAACTAAAAATGAATGAGAGAAAGATGGTTGGATAATTCAAAAATATTTGGAGATTAAATGACACAGCTCTAGGGCTGGGGGTTTAGCTCAGTGGCACAAGTGCCTGCCTGGCAAGCATGAGGCTGAGAGTTCGATTTCCGGTACCAAAAACAAAACAACACCACAGTTCTAAATACCATGAGAGTCAAAGAAATTTCCCTCCTCCTTTTCTTCCTTCCTTCCTTCCTTCCTTCCTTCCTTCCTTCCTTCCTTCCTTCCTTCCTTCCTTCCTTCATGGCACTGGGATCGAACTCAGGGCTCTGTGCATGCTAAGCAAATGCTCCGTCACTGAGCTACACGCTTAGCCCTGAAAATATTTTTTAAACAAATAAAAAGTGAAAATACAACTGAGACGTGTAGGATTCAGCAAATGCACTGTTTACAGGGGAATGGATAGGGTTGAACTGCGTGTATTACCAGCCTTGCAAACTGGTCCAGGCCTGTAACCTCAGTAACTGATAAGGCAGAGGCCAGTGTGGTAAGCCAAGCCAGCCGGGGTAACAAAGCAAACGAAGACCCCTTGTCAAAGACAAAACTAAACAAAACATCCAAAGCAAACTAGAAGGCCAGGAGTGATGTTGCATTCCTGTAATCCCTGCACTCAGGAGGCTGAGGCAGGAGGATCCTTCGGAGTTCCAGACCAGCAGGGGCTACAAAGTGAGTTCAAGGCCAGCCTAAACTGCATAGTGAGACCCTGTCTCAAAAAAGACAAAAAAACAAAACAAAGTCGGTATCAAGGCAACATCTGTAATCCCAGCAGTCTGGTAGGAGAAGGAGGTAGCGCCTCTCCAGGTATCCAAAGGATACCTCTGCATCCTGCGGAGAGCGCCACACCCATGTTTATTGCAGCGCAATTCACACAGATAGGAGAGAGAACCAGCCTAGGTGGACGGGTAAAGCAGGGATACACAGGGGCCACCCAGAGTAAAAGCGTGTCACTCACAGGAAGGCAGGTGCAGCCGGAGACCATCGCGCCCAGTGGAGAAGCCTCACGGCACCGCCGCAGTCTCCCCAGGAAGCGGAATCCGGAATCCGGAATCCGAAAGCGAAAGTAGAGGGGAGGCTGTGATTACACAGGGGGAAGGGAATGTGGGGAGGTGGGGAGGGGAGGTCAGGGGAGGTCAGGGGAGGGTGGGCCCGATCAAAGCGTGCTACACGCGTGTGTGGGAATCCCCCGTGGACACCCAGCCTCTGGTAAAAGTAATAGATAGGTACTAAGGGAAATATATTCAAAAAAGAAACAAGAGGTTTTAAAATTCAGAGATCTAAGGCAGTGAAGGGATGCTTCATGTTCACGGGTGGCAGACTCAGTGCCGGTCAGGAGTCAGTTCTCCCAAACCAGCCCTGGAGACTGGTGGAATCCCAGTCAAACGGCCGGCAAGGCGGTTACAGATAACCCAGGGTGACACTGAAGAAAGACAAAGTCAGAGGACCGGCTCTCCTGGGGGAACTTAGAGCATGGTGACCAAGGGGGCAAGAGGTTGTCAAAGGGACGCGTCAGTCAGGGGCGCGTGCAGCCCACACGTACAGCAGGGAAAGGCTGCCCGGAGAATTTTGGCAACAGAGAAATGGTGGTGCAGCGCGGGGAGGGTCAGTTCATTCAGCACATGGGCCAAGGACCAGGAGAGTCCTATGCACAAACAGTAAGTACGGACACCTAACGTAGCTTTCACTGAAACTGTCTGAAAATGGAACTTAGACTTAAATTTAAAAATACGTAACTAATTTCTAGAAGATGGTGGGAGAAAAGCGAGGTGCTCTTGGGTTTGGTGATGACACTGAAAGTATGGGCCATGAAAGAAAAAGTTAATGTACTTTATTAAAACTAAACACTTCTGCTCTGTGAACGATACCATTAAAGGAATGAGGAGACCAGCCAAGAGTGGGAGAAAATATTTAGAAACGTGTCTAATAGAAATCTCCTATCTAGCTGGGCGCGGTGGCGCCTACCTGTAATACCAGCACTCAGGAGGCTGAGGCAAGAGGATGCCGCGAGTTCAAGGCCAGCCTGATCTGCCTCAAAAAAGACACACACACACACACACACACACGAAAGCGACCATGAAATGCCACTAAACCCATCTTAGAATGGCTAAAATCTAAAAAAACAATGACAGTACCATATCCTGGATGGGGGAAGAACAACAGGGATATTTATTGCTGGTGGGAATGCAAAATGGTAGACCATGCTGGGAGAGAGCCTGGTGATTTCTTACCAAACTAGACATACTTTCAACTTATAAACCAGTAATTTCACTCCAAGATATTAACCCAGTTGGTTGAAAACTTATGTCCACAGTAAAACAAATATCCATAGTGGATTTATTTAGAGTCACCCAAAACTGAAAGCAAGCAAGATTCCCTTCATCAATGTGTAAGGAAATATACTATGGTATATTTGTGAAATGATTACAAATAAAAAATGAGCTATTGGGGGCAGAGGATTTAGCTCAGAAGCAAAGCTCCTGCCTGGCAATCACAAGGTTATAAGCTTGATCCCCAGCACAAAAAAAGAAAAAAAAAAAGAAAGTGCTATTGGCTAGGGATGTAGCTCGGTGGTAGAGCGCTTGCCTAGCGTGCACGAGGTTCTGAGTTCAATCCCCCAGTACCACCAAAAGAAAAAAAACTTTCCCTTAAAGTTGGGCCAGGGATATAGCTCAGAGGCATAAGCGCCTGCCTGGCAAGTACAAGGTCCTGAGTATAAAAAAATCCCCAGTACAAAAAAAAAAAAGCTATAACTTCATGAAAAGTTATGAAGGAAACTTAAACACACATTGCTAAGTGACAGCAGCCAATCTGAAAAGACTACCTGCTGTATAATTTCAACCATGTGCCATTTTGGAAAAGGTAAAATCATAGACACTAAGGGGATCAGAGCTCACTTGGAGGGAGAGGTGAACAGCTGAATGCCGGTAGGTTTTTAGGCCGAAGAACAGTTCCATAGGAAACTGCGGTGCTGGATATGACGTTATGCATTTGCTAAGACTTAAGCCACAAAAAACTGAAACTTTAGGATGGAGAAATTAAAACATTAATATATGGAAAATATAAAGTTTTTATTATATTACATTTTGCTACCCTTCTTGACCTTAGTACAGTCCTGAGTACAGAGCAACAGCTTCAGTTTGTAAAAAATCAAAAGATATCTCATTAAAAATCATCCACTGCTATGTAAACTCTCCTTCGTCCACTGGAGATACTGGGTCACATGCTTTCCTAGAAATGCCGAATCGACTGAGTTTCCAAAATGCATGTTTCCCAAGGTCTTGGTCTGACTGATCTTAGTTTATGGAGTCATCCGGGATGTGAATAATCATCTTCTGTCCCCCACTTCCCAAAGCAAGGGACAGTGCTTTCTCCTCTGGTCTTCACACTGCTGGTTTTTCTTTGAGGTCTATGGGCAAGATTTCGCTCCGTAGATATGAACAGAAACGCAGATCTGACAAGTGACATCAACATCAGGACTAAAGGTCCCAGGACTACAAACCACTGCAAAAGAAAATCCACGGAGTAGATTACTACACATTTGAGGTATTTTCTATCGGTAACATGGGATGGCTATACCTACGTGATGCTTATTTAGCCAATTCAGTTATGAGGATTCACGAGTTTCAAACTTTGTAATTTGATGATCTTAAAAATGGGCAAGTTAGAATCTTTTTTTTTTTTTTAAATCGGTACCGAACTCACAACTGTGTGCTTATAATGCAGGCGCTCATGCCGCTGAGCTAAATCCCCAGCCCTCCCCCCTTTTTAACAGTGACAAAGTTTATTTGTAACAGTGAAGAGTGAGGGAGGAACTGGCTTGGCAAAGTAAGCTTGGGCTGAGTAAAAGAGGAAAGAACAAGGTAAAAGTACCCTGCAGGGTATGGGAAAAAGAAAAAGAAAAAACGGGTCAGGGATTTAGTTCTGTGGCATAAGTACCTGCTTGGCAAGTGTGAGGTTGTGAGTTTGATACTTGATACCAAAAAAAGAAAACAAAACAAACAAAAAACCCACAGTAGCTAGAATCTTATTTTTTACTTTAGTATCAGCATTTTACAATACCTTCATGAGTTCCTGCTTCCAGTTTTCTAGCTCCTATTTCTTAGTTCTGTTTTTTAGGTGGGACCATTCCGTGTTCCTGACAGTATAGTAGTTTAAATCAGAACACCATAGAAATGTTTAATAATATAACAGAGGGCACGGGGAGGATTCGTGTACATTAAGAGAAATATATTTAGAAGTTTGGTCTGAATTTTTGCTCCCCTTTCACAAATATGTTTTTGTAAGAGAACCAGTGTAAAGTCTCAGTTCAGTGATCTAAGTAAATTATTCATCAATTCCTCAGGCTCTGTGCCCGGGTATTTAGGTTTGCATTTTATAATTACCACAGCAGCTTGCACAATTACTGTGTAGACCTTCGTTTTTTCCAAAGCCTGGTTGACAGCTGTCCATCCGGACTACGTGAAAACTGTGGTCCACAAAATGCATAGCAGGTACTGTTTTATTAAGATGATGGTTGAAAATGTTTGCTTGGCTCCGAAAAAATTCTTCTATACGGTTTCTTGCCTAAGATTTAAAAATATCAGAGAAAAGAACAATTACTAAGTCCAGTATGGCATGTTATATACAACAGGTGAATTCTCAAAATTCTGGGTGTTAAAATTTAAAAATGAGCCTAACATTAGTCTAAGTCTTAACCTAATCAACTATTCTCATTTCATGTATAAAATGGATAAGAAGAAATAAACATAAAAAATGTGCAACATGTTGATTCCATGTATAGCTAACTGGGGGTTCATGATAGTATTTCTAGTACCATATAACTAGCAAGGAAAAGAAATCCAAGCAAAATGAAAACTAATGTTTTTCTTTAATCAGTATTACAAGCTCATGATATGACTCTTACTTTATAGGCACAGAGTTTAATAGTAACTAATATTAACTGCACAGAGTTTAATAATAACTAGTATTAATATTATTTAGTAATAACTAATATTAACTGCATTCTTCTCATAAGCTGGTCATACTACAGACTCAGGAACGAAATCACAGAAGCGGAGAAATCTTTTTCCCAGTACCCAGCCCTTTTCCTCCTTTAGACAAGGCCTCACTAACTCACCCAGGCTGGGCTTAAACTTGTGATCCTCCTGCCCCTCAGCCTCCCACAGTGCAGGATTACAGGTGTGCACCAAAGGCCCAGCTGAGCGAAGGCATTTTTCAGACTACGTCCCTAGCTTCTGAGCACGGCAGAGAGCACAGCAACTCTGTTTTTGTGTTTTTGAGACAGGGTCTCACTATGCAGTCAGGCAGGCCTCTATGTAGCCCACACTGACCTCAAACTCCCAGCCATCTGCCTGTCTCAGCTTCCCGAATGCTGGGATTACAGCTGTGTGCCATCTCACCTGACGGCACAGTAACTATACTGAAGAGTGCAGATACAATTTTGGGGAACAGTTGGGTTTAATCTAGAATGACATGATTGTGAAACTGTGTTCCAGGCTGCTGTTTAACCATCACTTGGGTGAATAAAACCAGGAATCAACCTTTCTGTTATAAAATACATAACACAAAATATTAACAGTGGGGGAAATGACACAATATTCCAGCTGTCCTTCTCCAAAGAGCGCATCTTGAAATAGCCAAGCATTTCACAATTTCAGTTTAAAAAACAGAAATAAAAAAAGCAACACTACTTTATATTTAAACTTAAAAAAAAAAAAAGAATTTAAACCAGGCATGCTGGCACGTGCCTGTAATCCCAGCACCTGGGCAGCTGAGGCAGGAGGATCATTCAGATTTCATGGCGAGTCTAGAGTATAGTAAATTCAAGGTCAGCCTGAATTATAGAGTGAGACCCTATCACAAGACAAAACAAAACAAATATAAAACAGGATTTAAATTCACACTACATTTTTATGAATGGCAAATACACCATGGAGAAGGAGATTTTTGAAGAAGCTTTTAACAAATACAATATATATATGATTTAACAAGTTATATAAATATATTTTGGTACTGGGAATCATGACCTCGTGCTTGCCAGGCAGGCACTTGTGCTGCTGAGCTAAATCCTTGGCCTCGAATAAAATATTTAAAAATTTAAAAACAGCCTTTCTGATTATTCAAGTGCTTTCACCTTCCAATGAAATGCTCACCTTGAGGATATTATGGTTAGTGACATCTTCACAATCAACAGATTCACTGCACGCATCTCTCCACCCGGGTGCGAAAGGGTTGACTGTGGAGGAAAACAAGCAGGTTCACAAAAGAATTCTAACAAATTCCAAACATCGGGATAAAGACGAAGTGCTTAAACCTGCAGACACTGAGGCTTTTAACGCGCTGTCTAATCCCTGCTGCAGTAAAGGCGCCCAATCAGAGTAACCGATCCGTTATGACCTTGCGCCATCTGGGGGCTAATAGGAGTAACTACAACGTTTTAAAAACGGTTTGGTGATTGCTTTTTGTTAAAATCTCAAAAATACAATTTAAATTTCCGGAAGACATTATGATTGAAATATTAGCTAATAATTAAAGACCCCAGTAATAAAATAATTGACTTATAAGTGATAAGCAATAATATATCACCTTTGAAGGCAAATAATTAGTATGCTAATTAAAAAAATCACAACCAGAGAACTATATACTATAGTGCTCAATAAACATTTTTAAAACCTGTTCTTCATGAGATATCTTGTTTTCACATAGTAATTAATGTCCTAGTTTATCTTGGCTCAGAACTACATTCATCAAATGAAAAAAATGTTTAAAAATTGTTTTTTTTTACCTTGAAAGGCTATGAATAGCTCATGCAGGAGATCATGTTCTGGAATTTCAACAACATGGCATTTATATGATGCTTCTATGATATGGCATGACAAATCATAGATTAAATTATTTAAGATTTTCCTCAGCAGTCTGAAGAGCTGGTCATTGTGTCTGCCTACACAAGACTTCGTGGTAAAACGTACAGCCATCTGATAAGAATAATCAGGTTCCCGGTAGGCTTAGAAAAAAAGATGAAAATGAAAGTAATTGTGCCTAGCATGAACTTATTCTACTAAACAATCTTCAGGTAACAGGTAGTATTAAGTCCCATCAATCCTGAAAATTTTACCTTTCTCATAAATTGTATCCAGCGCTCACAAAATACACGACTAATAATTCCAAAGAAAACATGTTATTTCCATCTGAGATAGTTACTGAGAAAAAATGGCTTCTGTGGGATAGCATAAAGACAAGTTAAGAGTGGGATGGGGATTTAGCTCAGTGGCATAAGCGCCTGCCTGGCAAGCACAAGGTCGTGAGTTCAATCCTCGGTACCAGGGGAAAAAAAAAAAAAAAGAGACAAGAGTATCAAGAAAAGAAATAAGATGGCTTTGGTGGTGCACACCTGTAATCCCAGTTACTCCAGAGGCTGAGGCAGGAAGACTACAAGTTTAAAACCAGCCTGGACAATTTAGCAAGACCCTATTTCAAAATAAAAAGAAATGCTGGGGTGTCAGAGCCTAGCACGAGTAGGGTCCTGGGTTGGACCCCTAGGACTGGCATAAGGAAAAAACTAAAATGATTTTTTAGGGAGGATTGTAATTTGGAGTTCTCAGCTCAAGTCAGTGAAAGGGTCATTAATTTGCTTTTATACATTAAATACTGATTTCTAAATATCCTGACAAAACTGTGATGGTTTGTGGTTGGTTACACACCTAGATAGTAGTAGGCAGAGCCGAAAGAGGGTTATTTAGGACACACTCACCTTGACATTAATTTAGGAGTTTGCCTAGTCAAAGTCACCTTCAAATACTCTGTAAATCATAGTGAGTGCCTATAACCAGGCTCATTTTCATTAAAATGAAGAAACTTTACACCTAATTCTGGCTCACACTATCTGTATAAATCGCAGAATGCCTATACTCCTACCGAAGACCATGAAGTCGTATCTCTTCTTCTTTATGGTTTCTTCTTGGGTTTCTGCCTTAATCATCTTATAAGAAAGAGTACACGTGTAAAGTCCAGACAGAAGCTCCTGGAAATCCTTCACAATCAGCTTTCCTGTTTCTGTAATATTGAATCGTTTGTTTCCTAAACACCAATGAAAAATAATTTGGTTACTGAAGGAGCAATTCAAATGCTACTTAGTAAACCTGGGATTATGAATTGACACACATACACACACAACTTACAAATTAAGAGACTATTTCAACTCCGAGAATCCAACAAAACCTTAATTCTGTCATATCACTCTATGAAAACCCACCAGATAAGTACATTTCTAAAATATATGTTCATTTTCTTTGATTCATTTCTTGTTATCTGTTTCAGTCAGTTTATGCCATTAATTCAATAAACGAGATATAATTTCTTTACATGAAACAGAAAGTTGCTGCCGGGTGCAGAGGCTGTATGTCTGTAACCCCAGCTACTTGGAGGGCTGAGGCAGGAAGACTGCAAATTCGAGGTCAGTCTGCCTCAAGATAGGTAAATAAAACACAATAAAAAGGGGCGAGGGCAGTGGCTCTGTGGTGGAGTAAACATGGTCAACCTTTAGTATGGAAAAGAAAAAACATAACAAAACCCAGAAACCAATTAATCATGTTTTGACTCCAGGGGACTCTTCCAACCTCAAGAAAAGTACACATTGGATATTTCATTACCTATTATTGGTGCTACAAGGATAAATTTAGAGGTTTCAGAAAGACTTTTGAACTCGGTTGAGTGTGGCAGCACACACCTGTAATCCCAGTACTTGAGAGGCTGAGGCAGGAGGATTGCCACAAATTCAAGACCAGCCTGGGCTATATAGTCAGTTCAAGGCCAGTCTGGACTACATAGAATGACCCTGTCTCAAAAAACCAAACCAAACAAAACCAAAAAAGACTTTTGAACTAATACAGCTATAGAAAGTAAGACACAAAAATTACCCCTTCAGGGCTCAGAGATTAGTCAAAGGCAGAGTGCTTGCCTGGCATGTGCCAGGCCCTGGCTTCAAGCCTCAGCACTGTAAAAAAAAAAAATCAACCATAACAACAAAATTTTTGCTCCAGTTTTTACAATAAGAAGAAAGTAAGGCACAGACCAGGGTATACAACATGATTTAAGTTTAGAGCAAGTAGAGTTGCACTTAAATTTCAGTTTTTTCTTTTTAGTAAACAACTGTACTTTTTTAAAACCAGGCCGACATCATTAAAACTGAGCAGATTAAAATCAAATAATCTACCTGTTAACATCTTTTCATTAGGCCCAATCCATAAGTATGTGGGGTCCACAGTTTCTTCACTTGCACGTTGGGGATCCATACAGACAAGGGATGGACTACTCTGATGTAATTTTACATATATTTTCACTGTAACAAAATAAAATAATGTATAACTACATTATATAGCAAAATTAAAAAAAACCCCTTCTGTCCCAAGGATACTAATTAGTTCTTTTTGAATTTCAGTATTTTGTCATTATTATTGTTATTATTATTATTTAGACAGCATCTTTCTCTGTAGTTCAGGCTGGCCTTGAACTCGCTATGTAGCCCAGGCTGGTTTTGAACTCACCATGTAGTCCAGGATGGCCTCCATATGGCAGCAATCCTCCTGCCTCAGCTTTCTGAATGCTAGAATTACAGACATGCACCATCATACCCAGCTGTGAATCCAGCATTTACAAAATTGATATCTTACTATAACATTCATTGCTGGGCATTGTGGCACAGGCCTGTCATCCCTATACTTGTGAGGCTGAGGCAGGAGGATCACCACAAGCTCAAGGCCAACCTGGGCTATACAGTGAATGCAAGGCCAGCCTGAACTATATAACAAGACTCTGTCTCAAAAAAGCAAAAACAAACCATCAAACAAAAAACCCAGAAAAACATTTAGGATGCCTGCAGTCCCTTTTCTTTTTAAAGGTAAATTGTTAAAATTCTAGACTGTTTGAATCTTTTCACTTTTTTTTGTGATAGTACAGTCTATAAAAATGTGCATAACACATTTAGAGGTTCATTTTAATGTGCAGATTAAGAACTCATTCAAAACATTTTTTGAAGGGATAACGGAATCAGCTTAAAAGTTCAGAGAAGGACTTGAACTTGATTGCAGAATTAACTGATGATTATCCTGAAGAGAAACATGGCGTTTTGCTTTACATTTCCTTTCCTGTGGAGAAGAATTGAATCTAGATGAGGCACACTAGGAAGGTGTTCTGCAGTCACCTACTTTGACTCCGATCTGGTAGGTGCAGAGCCAGTAGGCTTGGAACCAATACTGCACAGCAAGGTAGTAAAGTCTGCTGAACACCAGGCTCTGAATGTATAAAGACATCACCCCACAATCGGGGCAGTGGGGTCGGGGAGAGAGAGAATCCAAACATGGGCTGACTAAAAGCAGCTGTGAGGCTAACTTTCCTGGGGTGTGAGCTGAGCCTCAATGGCCCAGTGGGAGATCTAGTTAATAAGGGGAAGGTTAAGAGGCTTTCAACAGAGGGGAGGAATTTCCAGCCCTGGAAATCACACCTGGGCTGGGGCTTACACTTTGTAAAGCTGCAGAAATATCTGGACTGGAGACACCATGGCAAGAGGTCTGCATTGAACTGGGCTGGGCCGGATGCTCACTTGCTCGCTTTCTCTCTCTCTTTCTCTTCCTTCCTTCCTTCCTTTCTCTCTCTCTCTGTCTCTCTCTCCCTTTCTTTTTTTTGGAGACAGGGTCTCACTGGCCATGAGCTCACTTTGTAGCCCAGGTTGGTCTCGAACTTGAAACGATCTTCCTTCCTGCCTCAACCTCTCGAGTACTGGGATTACAGGTGTGAGCCACCACACCCGGTTTGAGATCACAATGTTAAGTAAAATAAATCTGACATACAAGTTTAAATATCTCATGGTTTCTCTTAAATGAGAAACCCAAAAAATAAAGAGCAAAAAAAAAAAAAATTAGGCGTCAGGAAGCCAATCTTTTGCAAATGAGGAGACAGAGATGGTGATGCAAAAAGAATTAAGATGTGTTATGTACCTGTGCAACTCCCCATGGTGAATGGGACCAGACCATACTGCAAACGTGTATAATGAAAGTGTAAAGAAAATAGCTGAGTAGCTCTAAGGCAAAAGCGGTACAGCTACAGCTAGGGTCACTGTAAGTGTGGAATGGAGCATCAGCAGCCTGGGACACCTAGCCCGCTACTTTGTGGGCCCCGTGTAGGCTGCGTCCCCTTTACCTGGGTGACCCAGCCTGCCATAGACCAGGCCTTTGTCACTGAGCAGGGAGGAGCGCGGCCAGCCAGCTGCAGAGGAGAGAAGCAGGCTCATCAGAGAGGACAGGGCTGGGGAGGTGGGGGCAGGCAGGAAAGCTGGGGGGAGGGGACAATTCTGGGGTGCAGGGAGCAAGACTGGGGCTGAGGGGACAATCCTGAGGAGAAGGAGGCAATCCGGGGCACAGGAGGGCAATCCTGGGGCAGAGGGGGCAATCCTGGGGCTGAGGACACAGCCCCAGGGGCGGAGGGGACAATCCTTGGCAGAGGGACAATCCTGGGGCGGAGGGGGCAATCCGGGGAGCAGAGGGGACAATCCTGGGGTCTGGGCGGGGCAAGCCCCACTTCCTGCGAGGTAGTAGAGCATCGCGGAGAGTAGGAGCCACGCTCCCATGGCTGCTCAAGAAGTGGCGTTGCAGGAGGCCTCGACCACTGGGCTCCTTCCTGCCGCAACCCCCATCTGACGTCTCGCCATCGCGCTGGTCCACACAGCCTGACAAACCGCCCAGTCAACTCAGCTACCGTCCGGCGGCGGCTACAGCGTAGGACCAGGGGCGACGGCCTGGACTGCGCGTGCATGCTTTGAACATCGGGGGCGGGGCTAGTGCTAAGGAGGTGTGCACCTCGCCTCTGGGCATGCGCAGTCGCTTCCGGGGGGGGGCGCTTCACACCTTGCAGGCCGCCATTTTCCCGCGCTTTCTTCTGCACCGATGGGACGAAGAGAGTGGCGGAAATAAAATGTGGGTCTTGAGTTATGGGGACCTCCTTAGTCTAGAGGAGCCTTAAGAGACTTAGAGGAGAACACCATTGGTCCCAAGGACCATGATAGGGTAGAGCAGCAGAGGATGCCATTGTTCAAGGGCCTGAGGTAGGGAGAAGCCGCGTGAAAAATTTTTCTCACGTAAAGCTGAGGGCCCCGCGTCTTTGTTCTCGGGACTGATGGCGCTGTGTCCACAATCTTTTTCATACTCTTTTAATTTTCACCTAAGTGTATGCTTCTGTCCACAGAGTCAAGAGCCCTAGTGTGCCAGTCCAGGCCTTCCCGTGCAGGGCCGGGTGGACGCCGCGTTTCCGGCATCAGGAGCGCAGCAACATGGAGACTCCGCTTCCACCAGCCAGGATTGACTGGGGAGAAGATTCAGCTCTGGGAAATGGGCCCGATGAAAAGCAAGAGGCTAAGGTCTGGTTTTTTGTGGCAGTAATGATAATGTCGGCGATCTCTGGAGAGGACCGTGCCTGAGAGATGCATGGGTCCTTCTTGGCTGCTGGTGTGGTGGAACCTACATATTGTCTATTTCAATATTAACCCTCAGTACTACTAACCCTCAGTAGTGGTTTTGAGTAGGCTGCTTGGTAGAGAACCCAAAGGTTCAGACAAGGTGCAAGAATGGTTATTTTGGGTGAGATCAACAGTTTTCAGTTTTATTTCCTTTGAGCCGAGTCAGTATTTGGACTATCTCAGATGGTCCAGGATCAACCTTTGTCAGTAATTTCATTTTTAGTCACTGTTAATTTTACCTAGGTAAAAAAAAAAAGTATAAGCCATGAAATGTGATTCAATGAGTCAGATCTACCCATTGTCAGTTACCATATTCATGGTTTAGTCCCAACTGTTGCCTTCAGAAGCCAAAGATCATGAAGAAAAATTTAGGCATTCTCTGTAATTCTCTAGAAGTTTGTCATTCCAGGTTTAGTCGAGGTGCATTATAAATATGGGGTTTTATTGACTTCCTGGTTATGAAATAGTTGATCCTGTGAGACCTATGTGTTAAACTTTGACTCCTATGAGGAGCCTGAGCCAAATGTGTAGCAACTGTCTGTTGAAAGGACTATATAGCCACACTTTTTAAATAAGCTGTTTTATTTTAGAAGATTTAGACATAAGAAATTGCAAAAATGGTACAGCATTCTCACATAACCCCCCCCCTCAAGTTTTCTGTTATTTACATTTTACATTAGCATGGTATACTTCTCACAATTAATGAACTTATATTGATACATTACTATTAACTAAAGTCCATGCTTCTTTAATTTTTATGCTCCAGGATTCCATCTAATATTCTGTGTTACACTTTGCTGTCCTGGTCCCCTTAGATTCCTCTTGGCTTTGACAGTCTCTCAGAAATTTTTTTAATTAGTACACATTTGCAGTACATAATGATTACATTCATCATGGGGAGTTGATACATACCATAACACATCTTAATTCTTTTTACTTTCCCTCCCCTCTTCTTTCTCTCTCGAGCTCTATGTTTTCAGACTGGTTTTTGTTTTTGTTTTTTATGATCTCAACAGTTAATGACAGTTTTGACGACCTTGCCTTGGCCTTGAGTGGTCAAGCAGTTTGTAGAAGGCTTTTCAATTGGAATTTGGCTGATGTTTTTCTCCTTACCAAACTAGGGCTATGGGTGTTCGAGAGGAATACCACAAAAATAAAGTGACTTTTTTTTTTTTTTGTCTTTTTGAGACAGGGTGTTGCTATGCAGGTCAGGCTGGCTCTGAGCTCATTTTGTAGCCCAGGCTGGTCTTGAATTTGCAGCAGTCCTCTTGTCTCAGCCTGATGAGTGCTGGGATTACAGGTGTGCACCACCAAGCCTGGTTTAAAGTGACATTCTTAATAAATTGACTCTACATAAAGTGATCATGCCCTACCCCCATTAATCCCCTGGCTGATTGTCAGGTTTCGCTACTATAAAGGTCCCCTGCTTCTTCCCCTCCTCATAGGGTACTCTTTGGAAGGAAGTGGCTGTGTGTAGCCTATACCTAAAGAGTGGAGATTATGCCCCATTCTTGAGAGTGGAGTAGCTATATAAATTATTTTATTCATCTATTTTTGTCTGTTGCTTTGGATATCACTTTTTGGAGCCTGAAATACTGAATATTGGACTAAGTACAGAAAAGTAACCTCCCACTGTTACCTACAGAAAACACTGTAATGGAAGGTAATAAAGTTTTCTTGTAAGTTTAATAACCAACTATCCTCATACCATCCCTGTGAAAGTTTACAGTTCCTCTTCTGCTACTTTTGATGTGCTATTTTTGCTTTTAGAAACTAACAAACAACAAATTTCCCCTTTCAGTCCTAAAATTAAACCTAGTGCTTAGAATATTTCTCTGACATTGGTAGTATCCTTCAATACTCCAATTCATAGCTATAGCAATGGTCCTGTGGTGCTGTGACATTTAAAGGCAGTGCAAGTTAGTCACTCATTAATTACATGTATAAAATGTGTATTATACACACTGTCTCTATTACAAACATACTATTTTAAATAAATTTAAATGTGTGTATATATATATATAGCATATATTACATAAATTTCTTATATACAGAAATTCTATTTATTTATTTTTATTTTTTATTTTTCCTTATAGGAAGGGTGAGTGGCAGCCTCAGGTATTGAATGGCTGACCTGAGCTGTCAATGTCTCTTCAGGTTGCTCTTAATGCAGTTCAAGATTGTATTTAAAATAAATTTAAATTCATAAAATTATACTATGCACACATTAATCTCATAAATACAGGTTTCTTCTGATGGGGTCCACTGATCCCAAAGCTCTTGACCTTAAATCTCAGCTATATTTCTGTTGCACTAATGGTACAGTTTTATAACAAGGGTGACAGTGGGTTATTCATATATTGACCCTTTAACACGCTGGGCATCATTAGGACTCGCCTAAATAATGCCCCTTCGGTCCTCAGTGTGAAGAAGAGTCCTGCTTTGCAAGCTTTGTCCCCTCCTGGTCCTCCTGCCCCGAGGTGAGCTTCGCCTCCGTGCGGCGGGAGGGCGCCGGGACAGCCGCGCCGAGGGCCAGCGCCCGGCGCATCTGACCTGACCGCCTCGCCGCCTCCCCCAGCGCCTGCTCTCCGCGGGCTGGTCTGGTGCGCCCGTCTAAGGGGCTTAGGAGGAGGCCGGGAAGTGGGGGGCGAGCGCCGGGCCGGCAGGCCCACCGCTCCCAGAAGCAAAAGCCAGTCAGTCAGTTGCTCCCCACGTTAAAACGTCAAATGGATAAAAGGGCCAGCAGACGTCTGCAGTGCCATTCTGAAAAGCTGGACCAAGACCTTCTAACATATGAAGTGAAAAACCGAGGAAGACGGGGCGGGGGGACTCCCCAGATGCCATATCCGCAGTGAAGGGAGCTCTCACTGACGGGGTTCACGGCTGCCGCTCCCGAAAGCTCTCTGCACGTGAGCCTGCCGGGAACGCGCGGGGCGATGCTGGCTGTCGCCGCTCCCCTCCCCGCAGAGACGCCCCGCCGCTTCCTGGGGCGCCCTTTCCCTGCTGTCCGGTCCCGGGCCTGACTGACGCGCAGAGTGGGCTGCAGGTGCGGAGCCGGCGCCCGCGCACAGCGCTGTGAGCCGCCGCCAGCCAGCGCCGCTGCAGCCCCGCGGTGGCCCGGCGGCCCCTTCCCTTCCGTCCCTTCCCTTCCCTGGGCGCCGAGGCCGACCCGATCCCGGGGACTCCCCGCGCCGGGAATCTCCCGCCAGCCGCGCGCACGGCCGCCCGCGACGGCAGGAGCACGTGGAGCCCGAGCCGCGGCGCCATGGAAGGTGAGTCTCCCGGAGCCGGCCCAGTCTCGGTTTTGCTTCTATTTATTCTTTTGTCAAAAGTAAATAGGTATTTCAGAGGGCAGCGCGTGTGGGTTCGCGTACATCCGCCTCCCCCAGCTCTGCAAAGCGGTAACTGCTCTCCAATTTCGCCTCTTACGGGGTGTCAGACACGAGGGGGTCAATCCTAGGTCTGCAGAGAGAGAACGTTTACTAGGCGCCTCTGGGGTGGCAACAAAACCGGTGGGAGAACTTTTGGGTTGCTTTTCTTTGGTCCGTGGCCTCGGTGTGCCTTGGAATTAGGCCACTCCGAGTGACTTGTTTTACATGAAAAGTGACTATTTTTCCCCTAAGGGTAAATGGTGTTGGGCTGGAAAGGGGAAATTTGCAGTAGTTTGCCCTTGAGGTTCCCTTGGACCTGACCTTCCTAATGAGCCTTCGTTTTTTCCTAAAGCGAAAATCAGGCTCTAATTGAGTTTGTTTGAATTACTTTGGGAAGTCATCAAACTATCCTTGCTTCTCAAAAACAGCGTTAGTGTGTTCCTGGAATAACTACAGATTCACACTGCTGTTATAAACTCGAAGAGTCTTCCAAGAGCGTTTCTAAAATCTTGAAAACGGCAGACGCGTCCTCAATTTGGGAGCAGGTGGTATTTATGGAAAGAATTTGAGAAACATTTCTACTAAAACGATACTTAAGTGTTAATTCGGTAAATATTGTGAACAACATGTGTATTTTCTTCATACTAATTGAAAGGTCTCTCATTACCATGAACTTTAATCTTTGATAGCTTTGGTCCTAGAGTATATGATGCAATGAAAATATTAGGAGCTTTGAGACACATAAAAATGGTATAAATGGTAAAGCTTTTGTTTCACTATATAATTTAGAGTAACAATGCAGTCCTATGTCCTCAGTTTGTGCGTGGGGACACTTAGCAATTTCTTACTGCCTTAACCCACATAAACATTTTTTTCCTCTAAGTAGAACACTAATAATTCAACTAACAGTATATATTTATTAAATAGAAACTTGTAAATGGCCATTGTTGAATAATGTTTGATATGTTATCTCTTAAGAAAAACTGTTTATGCTTTTTAAAAATTACCAGGGTTTTAAAAATACTTTAAATTTGTACTTTGAACAGGAAAAAAGATGGGTTACCATTAACTATGAGAAAAATACTTTTTAACAAAGTCTCATACTTTATTACAAATAATTAGTTTTTGTAAAGTTACAAATCAATAACAGTTTTTCCTAGTCTTATTAATATCACTCACCAAGAATAATATACAGAATCAAATAAATCCATAGAAACTAGAGTGACTCTTTGTAAATGTTATTACCAAATTTACTAAAGGAATCTGAAATAAAGAAGCCAAACTAAATGGTGTATTTTAAGATGTTAGCATCCTAACAGACTTGTAGATAAGCCTGATAGAGAAGCTCTGAGGATGAAAGGAGAACAAACTTGTGTATTTAATTCCTAAGGGACAAAACGAGGAAAGAGATGGAATACAGAATATATACCACTGGCTTTTACAAAGTTATGAGTTTAGATTACTAAATTAAATTCAGAAATCCATAGAAACAGATGGGTGGTATGAGTGTGCTTAATGCAAAAACTTAAATATTTAAGTTTTTAAAATAAGGCTAATGTAAATTTGCCTATTTTTATATTGGATCTTTAGGACAGTATTTAATGGGGTAATATCTATCTCATTACAGTCATTCAAAATTGACTAGTCTGGCCCACATTTTTGATATTTAAAATATTTTTATATCATATTGATATTTTGATCTCAGTGTAGGATAGTGATTTGACCTGTAATACACATGTCTTTGGCAATGTAAGAAAATAGAAGACTTTAGGGAAAACCTTTATTCCCTAATTTTGAGATTAAATTAATATACTATAGTTTATTGTTGTGAAATGCAAGACTGTACTGTCAGTAGTTCCTTCAGTGTATAAAATCATTTTTTATTCATTTATCTTTTCACTCATCAGCAGACATTTATTGAGACTTTGTGAAAAGATATTGGGTGAATGAAATAAGCTTCAAATTAGAAATCTTGTCGTAAAAATGAAGAGAGTTATGCATATAGTAAATAAAAAGCTATAGCTTTTTAATTTTCTCACAATCTGTGACTCTAAATATTTTGTCTAAAGATTCTTTATATATCATTATATTTTGTTATTTCCATTATAATAATATCTTTTGTCTCTGATATGGTTGGGAAATTAAATAGTTCACAAATAATTTCACGGATAACTACAGGTTTCCTATTTAATGTAACAACTTTTAATTTTAACAGCATTGGGTAGGGACCTAAGTACATTTAGTACGCAGCCTCCTGATTTATAAACAAGGAACCTAAGCAGTAGTTTTATCTCTGTGACTCTGGGTTACTTTTCTATCAGGAAATGTATTGTTCTATAGTTTGTTCTCACAGAGGATTTTAAGCTGTGCAGAGCTGAATGCCTCTAAACTAAACAATCCCTGGTTGTTTTGCAATTTTGTTTCTGCTTCCTTTTTTCTCCCCTAGGGTGGGAATTGAACTCACCACCTCACATAAGCTAGGCAAATTGCCCTAACCCTGCATTAACCCCTTGCCCAGATTTGTTCTCTTGTTGACATCAGCTCCTGCTTCCCTGCACATGGATTTCATGGCAGCCATTTTTCATTTTTAGGTCCCTTTCCCTGTGCCAGGCAGTTGATGTTCATTTGCCCTCTATTATGAGTGTATGGAGATTGAAATACAACATTTTAAGGAAAAACAGCCACAGAAAGGATATGGGGCCCTGGGAGGTAGTCTCCGTTGGTGCTTGCTCTAATCTAGTATGTTAGTTCACACTTCCATGTCTTTGCTAACAACATTTCTGCCCCATTCTCTACCTGGTTATCCCTCCTCCTCTTCAAGAGTGTGATCAGGTGTCATCATAATGAACCCCCAGTGGATTACCTCCTCCTACGACCGCCCTCCCGTAGGCCTTCTGGAGAGCAGCCCAGCTCAGCCCCTCACATCCTTGTATGTGCTTAGAGCCAGGACAGTGCCTGGTTCACAAAAGTCCTTCAAATTTGGTGTGTTCAATTAAGACAATGGTGATTGAAAGTAATTTTGTTATGTTTATTATGATCCACTTTACTCGAATAATTTTTGTCAATAGATTAATAGCTTTTTTCTAGAACACTAATTTTTAAAAGTACTTAGATGGTATTGCTGAAAAAGAAACTTAGAAAACAAAAATGTTGTTGAGATTTTTGTCAGGTTTTTGCTTAAAACCAGTCTTACCTATTCAATTTACATAAGCTGATTTCGGTACTATATATTAGTCCATTAATATAAACCAGTAAGACATAGATGGTGCCATGAAATTACTATTAAGTTTTCTAGTGATACTTTTTAAATACAAATTATCCCTAATCCAAAAATCCCAAATCTGAAATGCCCCCCAAATCCACAACTTTTTGGGTGCTGACATGGTACCATATGTGGAAAATTCCCTATCTGACCTCATCTGAGTGGTCAGAGTCAGAATGCAGGAACTCTTGGAAAGCTGTACAAAACTGCCTCAGTCTGTGTGTCCTATGGATTAATCAGTGACCTTCATGTTTAGACTAGGGTCCTGGTAAATTAGGTATAGATATTCAAAACTTTAAAAAAAAATCTGAACTCTGAAACACTTCAGGTTCTAAACATTTTGGAATGGGGATATTTGATATTGGAACTGGCTTATTTTGGTGATTAATTTGTTAGCGGTAACATTAAAGGTTTACTGCTAGAAGAGATTGGGGTGTTAGCTAAATCCAATGTGATAAATGCTACCATTTTTTTCTGTTGAATATTGATTGGCTCTGCTGTGGAAAAATTAATACAGTGCATTCTAATTTTGGGATTTGTTTAAAATTTACAATTTTAATTTAGCACATTTTTAATTTTAGTGGTACACAGCAATTTCCAATAATAAAGCTATCTGCCGAGGATTTAGCTCAGTGGCACAAGTGCCTGCCTGGCAAGTACAAGGTCATGAGTTTGATCACTGGTACCAAGAAAAAAATAGTAAAGCTACTTGGGAGGATTTTAATTTTTTCAATGTCATTTATTTTTTATGTTTATTAGTACATGTTTGCAACTCATACTGGTTGTAGTCATCATGGGGAGTTGGTGTATGTGCATAACACAGGTTAATCCTTTTTACTTCCCTTCATCTCTTAGTTCCCTTCCTACTTGCAAAAGACCTATCTTCTTATTTTCTGTTATCTGTCTTATATTTTGCTCTTTACATTGTTTATTTTCATACAAGAGAAACTATCCAATATGTAAACTTGAGCATCTGATTTGTTTTACTTAACATTACTGTTTCAGGGTTCATTCCATCATAAGTATTTGTAAAGAGCAAATTTTTTGATTCTTATGCTATAACAGGAATTTCAGTTTGTTTGAGAAATGATTTGAGAGATTATTAATTTACCAGAAAATTTGGTACATCAGAATTATTTTCCTGTAATAGTGGCTATATAGAACCTGTGGATATAAATAAAAGATCATGTTCATCAACCTATAAATATTGTGAGGTTACATCATAGCTGATGGACAAGCACTCCAGCCTGGAAACTGATAGTAACTAATATTTATAGTATTTAACAGCTAATCATTTTTGCTGCCATTTGTTTCTGTCTCGGTAGATAAGAAACCACTTGACCCCAATTTCTAGCTCTCATTAATGGTTGATTATGTGCTTGTACACAGGGCAGACAGTCTCACAAATGTGTTCCTGGGGCCATCTTGATTTAAATTTCATTTGATTTTCACATAGCATCCCAAATTTTAATCCATTGAAGACTATCAAAATATAAATTTATTTTTCGACTTTAACATAGGAATTTTTGCTCATTCTGAAAATACTAAAAGCTGTAAATGTGGTCTAAGTAGGATTGTGGTTCCTTACTGGTCTTTTTGCTCTTGTAAAATTATTTAAGTGAGAATGTTACTACCTCTACTTTTCCCTATATATAATTTAGTGCCTATCCAGGCTTAGCTTAGGTGCTTGGACACACTTTTCTAACAGTATAGCAATAACCTGCTCGCCAACAAAAACATATAATACCTCACGATTATATACTATGAAGTTTTTAAATACTTATTTTATTAATACTTTAGTTACTTGTCTGAATTTTATGTTCAGAATCAAAGAATATGAATGTTAAATGTTTTTAGTGATTCAGCTTTCAAAGATTACTTACCTTTTTTGAGTGCCTGGGAATTAGTTCATGAAAAATTATTTTAGGGCTGGGGATGGGCTCAGTGGTGGAGCACTTGCCTAACATTCACAAGACCCTGGGTTTGATTCCTAGCACCCTAAAAAGAATCCTGAAATAATAAAGTGAAACACCCCTAATTGGGTAGTTTTTCATATGTACATATCTTCAATTTTTTATATTTTGGTAAGACAAAATACAAAAATTATTAATGAGTTCAAACTGGTAGATACGACTGCAATTTTAATTCATAACAAGGTTTCTAGCATCTGTTTTAAAAGTCTTCTTGAGCTGGGTGTGGGGGTGCATGCCTATAATCCCAGCATTTGGGAGGCTGAGGCAAGAGGATTGCTGTGAGTTTGAGGCCAGCCTGGGCTACATAAACAAGTTCAAGGCCAGCCTGAATTGCAAAGTGAGACCCTGTCTCAAAAAAAAAAGTCTTCTTGTTCTCATAGTTTAACTTTCTACTAATTATTGTGTATTCAAAATTGTTATTGTACATTACTAAGATATCTCTTGATCTGTTTTATAGTTGTAGTCCATTTATGATTTCATTTATAAAAAATCAAAATGCTTTTTTCAAAAAGGTTTATACTTACTGGTATAGAAACAGATGCTTTCCTGCTAAACAGATTCTGAAAGTCAATAATGGCTAAGATTCAGCAAGTTCTGCAGAAATTACAACTGTCTGAGATTAAACCCATGGTCTCTAGACCTGAACAACTTCCTTAGTTACACAAAGCTTCCTAGCTCTATTTTGGTACTGTGGATATGCTGTACCCATTCAGACTTAGAGAAATAGATGGGCTGATAGTTTATAAGAAATAGTTTCTACAGCAATTATGTGCCAGTAGATTCAAGGGAACCAGGAGAGAGAAATTATTCACAACTCCTGTAAACCCTAGTCTCTACCTCTTTGGGTTTGTGAACCATTTTAGCAGAACAGAAGGATTGGTGGGCCAAACTAACCAACATTTTTCTGCTTGATATTGTGAAAAAAAACCCAAAAAAACCACAAAAAACCAAACTCCTAGCATAGATGAGACTATTTTTATGAGTAGATTAAAGAATTAGGATGTCTAGCATTTTAATATTTTTCATGTATTCTAAAAATAAAACTGTGAGCTTGACCAACAAGAATTCAATGTGAAATCAACCCTCAGTGTGTCTGAATGTAACCAACTGTTTCCAACACTGTGAATTACCCTAAAAGAACCTAATAACACATAATGATTTGTAGATGTTATAGTTTCTGTAAAGATTTAAGTAGAATAATGCATGTAAAACTACTAGCTGGACTCCTTGTAGGGCTTGGGCATCAGAATGTACACGCATGTGCATGGCTTCTCAGTGTGCCACATCTGCAGTGTGGTCTGCACACTTCAGTGAAAGGAATCTGGGGTTTCTAGAAGGATCCATAGTTAGCCATGGCAAGTATTGGTCACCAAACAGTGAGCCTAAATTGCCTCTAACTCAAAAAGCTAGAAACTTCTATCTAGAACTCTAATTTGTGGAGGGTGGTACAATCTGTATAATAGGACAAATAATGATCGAACAAATTGATATTAACATTCATGCAGTACTTATAGATCATGTAGTTACTATCCATCCAGTGACGTTTGATTATTGCATGGTAAACTTGGGGTCTACCACTGTCCATCTCACAGTTCACCAAGAATCAGGATTAGACTCAAGAACACAACAAAACTTGTTTTCAGCAACAAGAAAAAATCTTATGTGGGACAGATGTAAGTCTGGCATTCCAGGTTGGGGACGGAAGTGGGGAGCAAAAGACCACTGCTAGGCCTGCATTTCCTCTGTTAAAGATCGGCCCTGTGGCCGCTCTGGAACCCTGCAGTTCCATAGAACACATTTGAAAACTGCTGATTCAGACTGCTATGCATGTTTTCCTACTGGTAATCTTATATATAGACTTGTATCTCATTGTCTTTTGAAGACTACTGTCAAAATGATATACCTACACTATCCTTTATACCCTATTCAAAAAACATTTGAAGTGTTTCTGAGTGGGGCATTTACGCTTCAGTGTACCTTCCCATTGGCACCCTTAGTGCTCTAATGTTATTCTAGATTGTTCAGTGTTTCCTGAACACACATTGCCTTTCCTGACTCTCCATGTTTCCTACACTGTTCTTCCAACTCAACGTGTCCAAAATGAACTCATTCTCTTTGCGACACACACCAACTTTTGCTGGCTTCCTAACACTTTTTTCTTTTTGAGACAAAGACTTGCTACATAGCTCAGGCTGGCCTTGAACTCACTATGTAGCCCAGGCTGGCCTCAAATTTGAGGCAATCCTCCAGCCTTAGCCTCCCAAGTGCTGGGATTGCAGGAGGTTGACCCTACATCCGGCTCTGACACTGTTAATAGGACAAATATTACACAGGACAATTGTTATCTGTTCTGTTAACCTAACAGCAGCTTAGTTATGCCAGTGGAAGTCCTCATGGGTCCATCACGTTCTGCTTCAATGTTATGTCCTGCAAGAAGCTATCTCTTATTCTAGAAGCATTCTCTTCCTTTGCTGAAACTTACTGGCATTTTGTATTTTGTCACAACTGGTAGACTTTCACTCCATTTTATGTTTAAGCATGAAATATTTTTTCATGGTTTTAAAACACTGTCATTTGTCTAGAGCTGCAACTGCATATAACTTGAAAGATGGTGCTTTCTTTGTTTAATTCAGAACTTATGCTTTTACTATTAGTAATGCAACCTGTACCCTTCTGAATTTCAGTGTATCATTCACAGTGACTCTACAAATACATCTGGCTACCTTACTACTCTGTTTGAATACAGACTATATATTTTTTAACATAGACTATATATTTTTTATTTTCATTTATTTTGCCTTTACATTATATTTGGGGTCTTACTTTATTTTTTTAAAGAAAACTTATATGTGTGGATAGGTAATATCTAATTCACAATAGTAAGAAAGGTCTTATAAAATATTTTTTCTAAAAGAGGGCACTGAACCTCTGTAAGTTTGAGAACCATTCTTCTAAAATGGTTAAAAAGGAGTTTACAGTAAGAGACCAACCTCATTTAAATAGGATGACATGTTTGAAATCACCTTGCACAGTACCAGACACAAAGTTTGGGTCCACTGAATGCGCAGTTTAGTCCACACGTTCTTTATGAGGACCCGTTAGAGCCTTGCTAATCTAAGAACAGTCTGGAACAGCAGTGTCACCATCAGTGTGTAACACTGGGAACTGCTGCAGCAACCCAGGCCAGACTTCCTAGGTGAGCGCCTGTGTTTTAGGAAGATCCCCAGGGAATTCTTGCTCCTGCAAATGTTTGACAGGCACTGCCCAGGTTTGCAGAGCATCAGCCAAGCATGTGGCCATGCTCATGGCACTTGCTGTGTCAGTGCTGGGCATCTTTATGTATGGATATAGTTTATGTTTTTGTTGTTTTAAGAGATAGCTGGGCAATGAAAACTTTGTAACATTTCCTTTGGACTTCTCTTGCAATGCAACATAGCATAGAATATAATTTAAAAGTGAGAAATCTTTATTCTTTGTTTAAAAATACTCAGTGAATGACTTTTATGTGCCATATATGCAAAACTACTGTTAAGACTCTGATGAGCAAGACAGACAGGGCTTCATGCCTTCCTGAATTCAGTCAAGCAAGATAGATCAAAAATCAAGTAATAACAGTTGAATTAGTTGAAATCATTATCTTAGTTACTTTTTTAGTTGCTGAGACCAGACACCCAGAGTTCAAGGAGCAAAGATTTATTCACAGTTTATTGAGGTTTCAGTCCATAATTGGCTGGCTCCAAGGTAGAGTGGTATGGCAGAAGTGAATCTCAGAGGGGACAGCTTATGGCAGGCAGAAAGCAGCAAGTGACAAGTGATGGCCCTCTTTCTGTCCCTCATAGTTTATCAGGCTCCACACCTTAGGGCAGGTAGCACCTCTACCCTTAGTCCTAGCATTGCATCCTTGATCTCAGCACTACACAGCCTACATTGAGCCACCTCCAAAAGCCCCATATGTGACTGCATGAGGCTTCAGGGAGACATCTAGATACAAGCCACAACAACATGCTGAGGGCTGTGAAGAAAACATAATGCTAAAATGGAAAATGACTGTGGGGAATAGAGTTGGTGACCCTTCCTCTGAAGAGGGGATCTGGCTAGAGTCAGGAATCTGGGCATCTTTAGTACCAAGGTGTTCTTTAAAGCCAAGAGAATGAGCGGACTCACCTGAGGAGAGAATGAGTTGAGAGTATAGGGTATAGCCCTGAAAAATGCCCTTGTTGGGCAGATAAAGGAGATGGAGCAGCAGAGTAGCAAGCAGCCAGCCAGGCAGGTGTGGTGGGGCACACCTGTAATCCCAGCACTTGGGAGACTAAGGAAGAAGAACGGCCAGGAGTTCAAGGCCAGTCTGGACTGCGTAGTGGGACCCTGTCTCAAAAAAAAGAAAAAAAAAAAAAGAAAAACCAAACAAAAATCATGAAAGCTTCCAATGAGATAGGAAGAAAACCAGTGTGGTGTAACTGGATTCAAGAAGGAAGGGCATTTGTGAAGGAGGGGCTGGTTGTCTGTGCTGAAGGGGGCTAAGGGATCATGCAAGTTGAGGACAAATGTGGGGTGGTTTAGGCCACATAAAACCTGCTGCTGACCTTTACAGAAGCAGTGTCTGTGGAGTGACAGGGAAGGAAACCAAATTTAAGTGGTTAAAGTGGAAATAGAGGGGCTGGAGATTTAGCTCAGCGGCATAAGCACCTGCTTGGCAAGTGCAAGGTCGTGAGTTCGATCCCTGGTTCCACAAAAACAAAACAAAAGTGGAAATAGGTATAAAGGTAGAGGTTTTGGAAATAGACCATTGTTAGAAATTTATCTCTAAGGTGAAGAAATGAATGGCACTGTTAATGGAGGGAAAAGTAGACTGAGCAGTTTTTAAAAATTATTTTATGTTCATTTATATATTTTGTTTCCTCTTGATGAGTGACATTTATACTACATGTAGCCTAAATTTATTGAAAAAAATCAAAATTAAAAAAGATTTTGGAGTTCCTATTCTCAGGGAGGTTTGGGAATTAGCTACATCATAAAAAATATTTTCATATTTAGTTAGCACTTACTTCAAGTCATCTGCTACAACAAAATACCAGAGGCAGGCTACTTACAAAAGAGGTTGGGTTGGGTGTGACGGTGCACGGGGATCTCCACAAGTTGGAGGCCAGCCTGGGCTACGTAGTGAGTTTAAGGCCAGCCTGGGCTGTGAAGAGAGACACTGTCTCAAAACACTGAACAAGCGAAAAGAAAAAGTTGCTTTTTGTTTTTGTTTCTGCAGCACTGGAGATAGAATCCAGGGCCTAAGCCATTCTAGGCAATCATTCTATATCATGCTACAGCCAAACCCTTCATTATCTTATTTTAAACAGGGTTTTGTTAAGCTTCACAGGCTGGCCTTTAACTTGCCATCCTCTTGCCTCAGCCTTCTGAGTAACTAGCAATGCAGACATGCATTACCACTCCTGGCAAGAAGTTTCTTTAGCTTACAGTTTTGGAGGTTCAGAGCTCAAGGTAAGCAGCCCTGCTGAGCTGTTCTCTCGTGAGGGTGGTGAGGGTGGCATATAGTAGCAGAGGAAATTCCTATCTCAGACCAGGAAGCAGAAGGGAGCAAGGGGAGTTTTTTAAAATTGTTTTTAACATGCTTTGATAACCCTCTCAAGAACTGCTGGGGGCTGCATGAGACCCACCTTAATCTCTTCTTGGGGCAATGCCCTCCATGACCCAAGGACCTTCCACAGGGTTCTATGTTGCAAAGGTGCCATTACTTCCCAGCACCTCCTCCCCGAGGACCAAGCTCCCAACACCTTGAGGGGCACTCAGGCTACACCCAAAGCACTGCAGCATGTGTATCACTGTGAGAATCTTTAAGCTACATGGACCCCTTGTGGTGGGCCCTTGGTATGGATATAAGAAGGATTCCATGGTAGAACCATGAGAAACCCTTGATTTTCTGTGTTCTTTTCAAAAATGGGAAGATAGGGCTGGGGATTTAGCTCAGCAGCATAAGGCCTGCCTGGTAAGGGCGAGGTTGTGAGTTTGATACCTGGTGCCAAAAACAAACAAACACAAACAAACAAAAACAACAGAAGATGTGGCTATAATCACACTTCATAGGTGTAGGATTTTAGATATTTGAGTTGTGTTCAGTAGACATTTTTAAAATTTAAGAATAACATGTACAATAAAGTACATGTCTATGTCCATAGCTTGATTTTTTTTTTTTTTGTACCGGGGATCGAACTCACAACCTTGCACTTGCCAAGTAGGCACTTAAACCACTGAACTAAATCCCCAGCCCATAGCTTTATTTTTTAAAACAATCTTCCAGATCAAGATAATGACCATTTATACCACCTCAGAAGGTTTCCTTGTACCCACCTATAGTTATTTTCATATGGATTTGTTTATTCATTTTGTAGTACAAGGGTTGAACCCAAGCCCTTGCTCGTGTTCAACAAGTGGTCTATCACTGGATTTTCTATTTTATTTTGAGACAGGGTCTTGATAAGTTTCCCGGGCTGGTCTTGAACGTATGGTCCGTTTGCCTCAACCTCTCAAGTATTGGGAGTACCTATGAAGCACCATGCCCAGCAATCATTTATAATTAATATCCCCCTTTGTTCCCAGTTAAATGCTATTCAGACTTCTGTCATCATCACCAGTTTCCATTGTTGTTGGCTTTTTGTTTTCAGACAGGGTCTCACTATGCAGTTCAGGCTGGCCTTGAGCTTACTTTGTAGCCCATGCTGATCTCAAATGCTCAACGATCCTCCTGCCTCAACCTCCTTCCTAGTCCATTGTTTTTGAATTCCATATCAGTGGAATTACACAGTGTGTGCTTTTTTGATGTATCTGACTTCTTTTCCTCAACTAATTTTTGAGATCTATCCATGTTGTTATGTTTACTAGTTTAATTTCTTTTGTTGTTGAATAGTGTAAAAACACCACAATTTATTCATCTACTCTTGATGGACATATGATTTTACTGTGTGGCTATGTTATGAGCATTCTTCTGTCTTCTGGTGAACATATCTATTTGTGCCCCTTGAACTAGCATTTGTGGCCAGAACATATATGTGTGTTTAGCTGTGATCCCATCTTGCCAAACAGTTTCAGAAGCAGTTGTGCCAGTCTGGTTGGACGTCCCTCTACTCATGTTGAGAGTTCCTTTGCTCCACCTCTTGCCAACTTGTGCTATTGTCAGTCTTTCAGGTTTTAGCCTATCTGGCAGGTGTACGCAACAGTGTTTTATTGTGGTTTTATTTGTATTTTCCCAACGAGTAATGATGTTGAGTACTTTTCTCACATTCACTAGTCATTTAGGTATCCTCTTTCTGAAATACCCAGGGTCTTCTGATCATTTGAGCACTTTTGTTTTTGTTGTTTTGGTTAATTATCTCTTTCTTATTTATTTTGCAGGCTTTACAAATATATCCCTTAAAAACATCTACTTTGTCAGAAGCAAATATTTTCCCTAGTCTGTAACCTGATTATTAACCTATTTGGTGAATAGAATTCCTAATTTTAATGAAAATCAATTTATCAGCTATTTTTCTTTTGTGATTGAGTGTGCTGTGTGTCATGTGTAAGAAATATTTGCCTACTCCATGAAAATATTCCCCTGTCTTCCTACAGAACTTTGTTAACATTTTTACATTTAGATCTGTTGCATACTTTATGTTACAGATTCTGTTTTGAGCCTTATTTATTTTTATTTCTTTATTCATTTTTAAGATACAGTTTCATTGTGTGGCTCCTTGAACTCACTGTGTGGCCTGGGCTGGCAGCCCTCCTGTGTTAGTGTGCTGAGAGCTAGGATGACATGTGCCTAGCTCAGGCCTTAGTTATTTTATAACAAAAACTGGGCATTTTACAGTTGTAAAATGAAAATCTTAATTTGAATATGTTGAAGTCAATCATTTTAGCACATTTTCTTCTAAGTAGCACTGACATGAAATGTTCATTTCATGGCCTGCGATATTCAAGATAAACTAGAATAACTTTCGAGTAACTTTAGCATAAGTGACTTTTCATAAAAACTAACCCTAGCCACTACCTGAGTCCCAGGAACTGGGGAAGGAAGAACTCTGTGGTTACAGGGATTATTCTCACTTTAAAGCATGGTTTTCAGTGGGGATTGAACCCTGGTCTCTCAGCTGTCACACTGAGCTACATCCTTAGCTCTTTTTATTTTTTGAGACAGGATTTTTGTGAGTTTCTGAGTTGGTTAAGCTGGGCTCAAACTTCTGATACTTCTGCTTCAGCCTCCCAGAGTGCTGTGACTGCAGATTTGTGCCACCACACTTGGTTTTATTTGTTGTTGTTAAGCACTGGGAGTGAAACTCAGGACCTCACACTTGCCAGGCAGGAGCTGCAACACTGAGTTATAGCCCTGGCCCCTGTGTTTACTCGTTGTTGTTTTTAAAATTTTCCTTTGCCCACAACCAATAACGATACCATGTTAGACAATTCAGGTATTCGAGATTAATTGAACCTTAAAGTTCTTCTATTTTTAACCTTCTAAAATCTCTAATCTGCTGAGGTGGTGTGCATCTGTCATCCTGGTACTTGAAAGGCTGAGGCGAGGTGAATCACCATGAGTTCAAGGCCAGCCTGGGCCACATAGTGAGTTCAAAGCCAGGCTGAACTACACGGTGAGATACTGTCTCAAATAACAAAATAAATGAATAAGTACATCTTGTCTATATAGGATGACATTTAAAGGTGTAACTTAAGTTCTCTGAAACAACAAGGAATTCAAGAGAGGAGTTCTTTATTTGTTAATATGTCACTAATATTGTGCCTTTGGATAATTACTTGCATTCATATTTCTTATTCTTTCTGTCTTAGGTCTTGTCTGAGTAATAGGGAAAATGATAAGTCTAGGAGTTAAAAAGAAATTTCATTACACTACTGGGCTGAGTGTATGAGGCTACATTTATTTTTTTTTCTCTGCCTCTCTCCCCTTCCTTCCTTCTCTTCTTTCCTTCCTTCCTCCCTCTCTCCCTCCTTACCTCCCACCCTCCCTTCCTTCTTTCCTTCTTGTACTGAGGATTAAACCTAAAGAGCACCGAGCCACACCTAGCCCTTTTAATTTTGTTTTTAAGTCAAGGTCTCATTACGTTTCCCAATGTGCCTCACAAACTTGATGATCCTCCTACCTCAACCTCCAAAGTAACTGGGCTTTCAAAAGTGTACCACCATAACCAGTTTGATGAAAGACTATGTGTAAACAAAACAGGTCAATGAGACAGGTCAGTGAGACAGGTCAGTGAGACAGGTCAATGAGACAGGTTAGTGAGACAGGTCAGTGAGCCAGGTCAGTGAGCCAGGTCAGTGAGCCAGGTCAGTGAGACAGGTCAGTGAGACAGGTCAATGAGACAGGTCAGTGAGACAGGTCAATGAGACAGGTCAATGAGACAGGTCAGTGAGACAGGTCA